>AWOL01S0046024.1:127065-142710 GCA_000715115.1 Nicotiana otophora
TGTGCGTTGAGATTTCCTTTGGGATTCCTGGCATATCTGCATGGCTAAAAGCAAACAAGTCCGCGTTAGCAGTTAAGAATTGATGAAATTTACCTGGTTCCTGAAGTTTGCAACCGATGTATGCTTTCTTATTGTGGTCGTTGTTGTCCAATTAGACGGGGTCGGGGTCTTCTATGGTCTATCCCGCGGCTTCGACCATATTGGGATGTTTGATGGCATCCTCACTATCATCATGTATCGATCTCGACTCGGTTGATTATTATGCCTTTTTTTCTTTATCTTTCATTTGTTGAGTGACCGTACAGTCTAGGGCGATGTAGTAGCATTCCTGGGATGTGCGTTGTTCCCCTCGTATATTGAATATTTCCCATGGAGTTGGGAGTTTGATGATTTGGTACAAGCTAGAAGGGATGGCTTTCATGGTGTGTATCCATGGTCTCCCTATTATGGCATTGTACGTTGTGTCTTGGTCCATGATATGGAATGTGGTTTCCAGATTGATGCCACCGGCCAGGATGGGGAGTGTGATTTCGTCAGATGTTCGTTCAATTTCTTTGTTAAAACCCGTTAGTGTGATGCAATATGGCACTATCCTATCTTCGAGTTTCATTTGTGCAAGCACTCGAGGTTAGATAATGCATGCGCTACTCCCATCATCTACCATAATGAGTCTTACAGGTCTTACATCGGTATCTAAAATTCGTAAAGTGATAACAAGGGCATCATAGTGAGGGAAAACCAAACTGTCAGTATCTGCCTTCTCGAAGATGATACTTTCTTCGAGTTTATCATTCCGTTCATGGGTGATTTATCGTTCGAGCTTGTGGGTTTGTGCTGAACTTCACACTATTGATGGAAGTATCATTGCCGCCGCCGATGATCATGTGGACGGTGTGGGCCGGCGGGGGAAGTTTTGGCGGTCCTTGATATTGTTTACGACCTCTATCAAAGTCGGTCCTTCCCTAGTCGCTCAACAACTCTTTGAGGTTTCCTTAACGTAGCATGTTTATGACCTCATGTCTTAGGGCGATGCAATCCTTGGTTTTGTGTCCTCGCTCTTAGTGGAACTCACAAAGGGCGTCCAATTTTCTGGTATTCGGATCCGACCACATCGTTTGCGGCCACTTCACCTTTGGTCCAAGCTTCTAAAAGGCGTAGACTATTTCTGTAGGTGACACAAAAATTGTGAGCAGATAATAAATGGGGAATACCTCTTTCGTTCCGGTGAGTCCCTGTCCTTGATTTTGGTGGGCCCTCTTTGTGGCAGGAGGAGGACGCAATGACAACTCTGACATATGGTAGATTCTGTTCCATGTTGGATCGCGGAGTTCCGAGGTCCCTTCTGATATCATTTCTTCGATCTTTTCTGGATTCAGCTTGTACCGAGGTCAATCTATGAGTCAGTCCATTGAGATCGTCTTTGTCTTCTCAGACCTCGGCACAATACATGTTATGTATTTCATCCCAAGTAGTTGGGGGTACTTCATGAGCCGACTTAATAACTTTCATGTTTCCCTTGAACCGTTCCTGCTCAGCCATACTGAAAGGTTGTGACCGCCATCCCTTCCGATACATTTGGCAAGGTCATTCTAACTCGGTTGAATCGGGCGAGGAAATCTCTCAATCCCTCTTTCGGGGATTATTTAATAGCAAATATGTCGTTTACTCTTGCATCGGTCTTCTTGGCCCCAGCATGGGACGTTACGAACTTGTCGGCCATTTCTTTGAATGTTTCAATGGAACGTGCAGGTAGTTGTGAATACCATGTCAATGTTCCTCCCGTGAGGGTCTCGTCAAATTTTTAAACAAAATAGAGGATACTCGTTCCTTGGCGAGATCATTGCCTTTCACGGTGGTGACATAGTGAGTCATATGGTCTTCGGGGTCGGTCGTGCCATCATATATTTTCAGATAGGGCGACATTTTAAAGTTTTTTGGTATGGCAAGTGGGGTTGCATCATCACTATACGGCTGCTCGACGAACCGACCAGCATCCCTTTTCGCCAAGAGCCTAGGGGCACCCGATATCTTATCGACCCTTTCTTGGTGTTCTCTCATTTGGTCCCGAAGCACTTTGTTCTCATTCTCCATTTCCTCCACCCTTTTCAGAACGGCTGTGAGAATGTCGTCACTTGCACTATTAATGATATTGTGATTAATACCTATCATTGGGGGAGGAGAAAATTGGTCATGTTGTTCGTCCGCTGGTTGTATAACGCAAGCCTTTGCGTTTTCTGTAGCCGTGTTCCGAGTGGGCTTATGGAGGACGCTAGTTAGCGTGTCAGTTAGCCAAACCTCAAGAAGCTTTTTTACAGCTGGGGCGTCTCCTCCGCCACGGATGTAGAGGCTCCCTTACCAAAAGATTTTGTGATGCTGCAGTGAGGAGGAGGTGATTCATCTCGTCCGGGGGAGGCGTTGGGCGTTGCGTCTCCGTCTGCTATTTTCAGCTCTCGTTGATGATGTTCATAAGGTTGGTCGGGAGGTCAATTATTATTCTCGCCCTTTCTTCTTTGTTACTTGCCATATTGGATTTGTACATGCAAGGAAAGGAGATCTTGTTCTTGTTTGTTTTTTTACATTTGTAATCCCTGTTAGTTATAGATCTAGAGGAAACTAAAAATTTAACTAGGAAATCTCCACAGACGACGCCAAATTGTTTGACCAAAAAATATAACTTTCAGTTAAAACTATTATATTTATGTGATGATGGATTAAACCTATATAATGATTATATCTCTAGATGTGACTTTAGAATATGTGTATAGTGTGGAATATATCTAATGGAAGACTAACAATAACATACATTAAATATTCCAAAAGGTATGAGTAATAATGGAGGAGTATCTAGTAATAAATAACAATAAATAATATTTAAGTAAATAGGAAAAGTGGTTCACCCAATGATGAATGAACTAGATGATTGTTCTTCCTGACAATGATGAGTGACAGATAAATCCTAGAATGTTCGAACTATTCTCGGATCTGATGAAAAAGTGTGGAATAATGTGAATAAGAATCTTAATGAAAAAGTAATCTTTGTATCTTTTACAAGAGAGAGAATCTTTATCAGAAGCTTGTTCTTATCTAGCAAATATCACATGCTTTATCTCTTTTCCGATTTATATAGGATATAACCCTCAAAAACCCTAATAGTACATGTGCCTCGAATATTCTTTAGAATATTCCCTCTATTATACTATTCTAAAAACTAGCCGTTACAGTCCTTTCCACAGTGTTCGACCTCGATCATCGTTGACATCCCGACCACGAGCTTCGCTGTTTCCTGATCGACCTCGATCGACTCTTCCCTCGATACTACCTCGCCCTAAATGCTCGGCGATAGATTTTGACCTATATAGAGAAAATAATGTTAGAGCTATACTCTCTTCCCAAAACCTTCACTATGATTGAGATCTTAGAGATACTTAACATTAATCATGTCTATGTCAACGTCAACGGATAAAAATAAAGAGAAGAAAAAGAAAATTATCTTTTGAAGTATTTCCTTTCGCGTATTTAAAATCAATATTTCAGCTTTGAGAAAAATTAATCAATCAACTACACTTTAAATTCAAATTAGCTATTGTTAGCGTCGATTATTGAATTCTGTATATCATGCAAATGATCAATTGTAGCAAAACTATTCGTATGTTTGAAGTCAATTTATTACAATAAATCTCATGTATTTGGATATGGAATGGATTGTATCTTGTAAAACTCACAGAAACAGAATTTATGCTGTTTAAATGAAAGTAAAAAAATAAAGAACTGTTAAAAAATAAAAACTATGGTTGACATTCTAAGGACTACACCAAGTAAATTCGCCCGGGTCCACTGGCATGCAGAGGCAAAGTCAATATTTTAATTTTATGAGTTTTTAATTTTAGAACAACGACTTTAAGTGCTAATGATCGGATTCTAAATTTAACAATTGTATAATTTCTTAATACAAATAAACTATTTAGACAAAAAATATTGTATTCGGCCAAAACGGTAGTTGGATTTCTGCTTCCGCCCCTCTCGCATGCTATCTTGCCAAGAATGGTTTAGATAAGCAAGGAGTTAAGCGTGAATATTCTATCAAAGAGCCTACTTCCTTCTAATCTCTCCGCTCTTAACGTGTCATTTTTACCTTTTTCATAAAATGTAGTGGACAAACCAGATATTCACCAAGCTAGCAAGTGAAACACACACAATGTCCATGCAAGTAAGATTGAGTCTGGGTTAATTTATTTATAAAGTCCTAAATTAAAATTAAGGAAAAAAATTAAGGGGGTGGAAATGAAAAAAGAAAAGAACATAGGGTTCTCACATGGTGGCATGTGAGGGTGACCCACAGTGGGAGCGTGTGTAAAAATGACAATGGAACCCGTTTTTCCCGGACTAAGGTCTCTCTCTGTCGGACCCCGACATTTCTATTCCTACGATGCAAAATCCCCCCACCGTTTTCCCCTAAACTCCAAATTTAACCCATTTTTGCGCCTTTCACTTGTATTTTATTACTCTTCAGTCCTAATTATTTAATCATTTGTTACATATTTATGTGTAACTCCCGTACTTGCATGTGTATTCTAGCTTAGTAACGGATGCAATTATTAGTAGCTAAGTGTTCAACTCAACCACTTGAGCAATAATAAAGTTCTCTTCGTATAACATGTAGGTCACTGTTTCGAGCCATGAAAGCAGCCACTAATACTTATATTAAGATAAACTGTCTACATCACACTCCTAGGAATACAGTTCTTCTTCGAACTTTGTATGAATATTAGATACTTTGTGTCGTATTCGTATAAAATATAGGTCACGGGTTCTACCGTTCGAGCCGTGAAAGCAACCACTAATACGCATATCATAGTAGGTTGCCAATATTACACTCCTAGGGTACACATCTTGCTCAGATCCTGCGTGCATGCGGGATACTTAAAAATTGACTAAAATTTTATAGAAAATGATATTCCGTATTCATAGTTTCAATAGCTTATTAGGTTGAGGTCTAAGAATTTTAAAAATCGAACCAGTCAAATTAAAATTATGGATTCCTCTCTGTTCTAACTTCCTAACCAAGGGAGGTAGATACAATTGTAGATGTAGATATAAATGCTGAAAACAATTTAAATTCAAGATTTTAAATTAGTGAATACATTTTATCACTACGCCTATTAGTTTTCTACTTCTCTTACAACAATACATTCTAATTGAATTCCATGCGTCAATAGGTAACAATTATGATTTCTTTTATTGACAACTTTTTAACAAAATATAAATTTAAGCGGAAGTTGATTAACCATAAGCAAAATTAGACATTTTTCTAACAAAATTTGAACTAAAATTAAAGCAATGGGATTGTTTTTTCCAACATAGATCTACCCTTGGGTGGATAGGTAATTTTGGGTTTGCGAGAGGAAGGGACATAGAATGTGCACATTAACGCATTACGGAAATTAGAGTACAAATAGATTTATGGAAGTTAGTGGGTTCTTGTTTAAGTTAGCTGGCAATCACTATATATTAGTGTATCATCTTTTTCATAATTAAGATGTATGCTTTTGTTGGTTTGTTTGGTTTGATTAGATTAGAATATTTCCACACCTACCTTTCTCTTTTGAATCCTTTTCATAATTAAAGATGATCCAAAAAAGATACTTCTTTTTCTTTTTCCTTTGTAGTGGGTGGGAATTAAGGTGGGGGCATGAGTTAGTTATTCCACAAGTCTTGAAAATTTTAGGATGGTTATCACTTTGAGTTTTAATAATTTTAAAGACAATTATAAAAAAAACAAAGTTTATTATCACATAACCGGCTAAGGAAAGATGGAAAAACATGAAAATCTCCGTTAGTGGGTTAGTGTAGAGCAAGGGATAGAAAATCTTTACGAGACCTAAAAATTTAGGATGTATATTGGTGGAATCTCAGGATATATTGTTCACACTCTAATTTAGCATGGTATCAAAGTTAGGTCCCGGATGTTGGCTCTTAGGAGAAATTATTCACGCTCCAATTGGTAGGTGTCGGCGTGCGAGGGAGTAGGGTGGTCAAATTTGGCCCAAGCCCAAATGACCCACCTAACCCGTTCTAAGTTGGGCTGGTTATTGACCTGCCTATTTGTTGAACTCAATCCATCTTGACCCAACCTATCTAAACTTGGCTGATTTTTAGCTCAAATTGATCCATGAGTAATTTTGCCAAAATATCTTAAAAGTAATTCTTTTTTATTTGATATGTTATACAAGACCATAACAAAGAAAAAAAGTCTTATTTAGCAATTATACAATTATAAGAAAACATACGTACTAATTAAAGCTTGGTAAAAGTTGGACGGGTTGAGATATAACCCATATTTTTTCTCATCTTGACCCAACTCATCTCAACCCAAGTAGTTTTTGGGCGGGTCAATGACCGCTCATTTATTAACTCAGCCCACTTTGACCCGCCCAAAATCGTCCAACCCGCCCATTTGATACCCATAGGAGAGAGTATATCTTGGAAAATTCTTATTTTTTGAGCTAATTTTTGGGTTACCCGAGTTCCATCCAAAGAAAATAAAACGAAGTTTATATTCACGTTGGACAGCTAAAAAGGAGATGGAGAAGCATTTATAAATAAGAAATGGAGAACGTGGTATAATTTCACTAGTCATTTGGCTTGACCTAAGAAAGGCAATTTATTGAATTATTGTTTTGGTGGGACTTATTAAAAATTAGAATTTTTAGCTATTATGTGAGTTGTATTTTGGATGCATACCTATTTGGTTTATAGATGAGTACTAGTTGAAAGCAAGATAGGTCATTTTCGGATCACACTTTATCTCCAGGTGATTCGTATAGTTGGAGAAAGCATAGTAATGTTTGGTTGATATCTCAAAATTTTGAGATTTAAGATAAAAGTTTGTAATCTTGCCAATAATCATATCCTATCTTGCACTTTATTGGTTAATTTAAATTAAAACCCTAGGTCAAACTGAAACTAACATATTATAAGGTTAAAGTCAAAAAGAATTCTTGGCAAAAGAGTAATAAACAATGTAAATTGTCCTTGTTTGAGGTGAAATTTCAAGTGCTACTTCATCTAAAGTTATATAAACGTACTGATAAAAAAATTCTTACATTATTAATGCAATTTAACTGGACATATAGCGTATTGTTATATATCTCATTTTTCAAGTAGTCATATTAAACTTGTTATAAGAAAATTATATATTAGTAGGTCAACATAATGTGATGGTCTTGGTGAGATTGCTGATATCTGCTGCTGTATTCTTCTGGTTTCCTCTTTCGCGTTCGCGAGTGGGCCCTCGCGTTTGCGATGCCTTCTGCTGTGGGCCCGGGCTCCCGGGCCCGGATCGCCTAAAATTTTTTTGGGATATCAAATACAACCTATGGAACCACAATTACCGTCCCGATATGAGCGTTCCTCATATTTTGACATTTATTTTAACTATGGACTTCCAAATAAATTTCTGAACACGTCCCTTAGTCCAAAATCACCATACGGAGCTGTTGAAATCATCAAAATTCTATTCCGGGGTCGTTTGCACATATCGTGGTGTACTCTCGTAGCCAGGAGGAGCATGCCCAGCATCTGAGGATTGTGTTACAGAGATTGAGGGAGGAGAATCTTTATGCAAAGTTCTCCAAGTGTGAGTTTTGGCACGGTTCAGTGACGTTTTCATATCCTTTGGTAATTCGAATAAGATATCTTTCGCATACTTCAATAAAAAATTTTGCATGCAGGTGTGGGCAAGGATGCAGTTTTGAGGCCTCGCGATCGCGAAGAACAACTTCGCCCCCTCAGAAATTTACTCTACGCGAACGCGTAACACCTCACGCGAACGCGATGCACTAGCTACTCACACCTTGCTTGCACCTTCCTCCAAAGATCGTCTGGACCGGTCTCGATGACAAGTGGCTTAGGCGCAGCTTCTTTGCTTGTTCCTCTCAAATGCTCGGGTGTACAAAAACCCTGCCGGTTCTAGTCACGCTTTTTGCTACACCTGTTTCTTCCATTTTCGCTTTTCCTTTCTTTCTTGCCTCCGCAACATAATCACATGGTATATCTTTAGACTGGTAAGATAGAGTAGGTGCTACCATCACACATATAACCCACTGGTAGAAAGAAAACTCTCCACAGAAACATCATAGGGATCACACAACCTCAGAACATCTCGATGGAGATAAACCACCTACTTAGCCTCAAACTAGTATTTCTCTATGCCCTATCATGGTCACGACCACTATGCAATCTCTAAATCCTCGAGAGTCTTAACTCGTCAACAAGACAATCCTACTCTGCAATGCCTTTCCCCTCGAATCAATATTCAAACGCCCCGAATCTAGCCACAAGAAGTACAATATAATTAATATAGGCCTAAAGAATCAATTTCACAAGAAAAACACGAAATTATAAGCCCCTTCCGCGGCTTTTTTGATGGTGTGGACTCCACCGCCACGGAGGACGTCTCCGGATTGGGTGACTTAGAGGTACCGAAGAAGAGTCCATATTCGGGAGCAAGAGGCGAACGCGTCCACAGGGTCACAAACACGAAGGCTTAGGGGGAGCTGCCTTACACGAACGCGTAGAAAGACTCGCGAACGGGAAGGCCTTAGGCCGCTGTGCGTCGCCCCGTTCATTCAGCTCTTCCAGCTGCCAGTGGTATTCCATCCCCTGCTAGGCCCCAAGAGCCTTATTATGCACCGCCGTAAAATATAAAAAAGGAGCTTGATGGGCGTTCATCTGCACATGTGGGCATTCATTAGTCCAATGTGGTCCGCCGCAATGACGACATCCTGAGGGGTTCCTCCCCCGATCGTTGTTGTTAGATGCAGTGCCGGTACTCCACCGGGTCCTCCGACCATTCTTCCAGCCCCAATTGCCGGCCCACATACTCATACAGCTCGAGGTGGAGGTCGGGGATGTCGAGGTATCCCTAGAGAGGAGGCTAGGCTACATATTATGCCCTCCAGCCAGTTCAGAGTTCTCGTATTATGACCCAAAAATACCAAACAATGAGGAACAATCATTGCGTCTCGGTGACCAATGTTCCTTAAGTCGTTTGGTATTGTCTGGATAGATTTTAGGCGGTCAGGGTCTAGGGGCCCGAGCCCACATGGAAAAAACTAAAAAACTAAGGAACTGTCATGGCGGGTCGCCCGGCCATGATGCTTTCTTTGGTATCGGCATTCCACCAAAACCGGTAACCTCCTCCGAGGCAGCTAACTCGAGCCCATCCAGAAAACCGTGGATATCGGTCGACTCCTGAATGCCTACGTAGGACCGACCTTCCAACATGCAGGCCTCTCGGATCATGGCATCATCCACCTACCAAATTGAATATCTACGAGTCTAGTTTCCAACGCATTAAACTGTTTATCAATACGACTTTGGAGTAGAGAGATATTTGTATTTTCGCTAGACTACGTAGGCTGGTAGGTGACAAGTACGTATATCACCTACTTGCTTAAATGAATTTGGTATGGTTAGACTCGTGGTTGAATGGGTTTCCGGATTTTATAACTTTTGTCGAGTTCTGAGACGTGGGTCCACGAGAATTGATGATTTATTTGATCAGTTGTAGTGTGCCAGGTGTTTCTCGAAAATAGACTTGAGGTCTGGGTACCATCGGGTAAGGGTTAAAGAGAAAGATATTCCGAAGACAGCATTCAGGACCAGATACGGGTTCAAAAGTTGCTAGTGAAGCATGAGTCGCGATCACTAACGATGTCTTTAGGCAGGCCCCAATATTTGACGACATGAGAGAAGAAGAGTCGAGTTGTTTCTTCTGCTGATATATATTGTGGGGCTGCTATAAATGTAGTATACTTGGAAAACCAATTTACCACATCATTCCTAATCTTATCTATCCTTGTGTGCCTGTAAATCCACCTCAACATACTCATTTCTTCTACTTTCATCTTCTGGATATGTCAGTTCTTAACGGGCCAATACTCAGCCCCATATAACATGGCTGGTCTAACCACCGCTTTATAGAACTTACTTTTGAGTATTGGTGGCACTCTCTTGTCACACAGGACTCCAGATGCTAGCGATCGGGGTCCGGGGGGCCTGGGCCCACTCAGAAGGCGTGGGCTATAGCACATGAAAATATGGGAATCGGGCGAAATTCTAGTTTTTTGGCCGTAAAACGCACAAAAACGAGGAATGGTCATGGCGGGGCGGTGACTATGGTACCTTATGTCGTATTTGATGGCCCATGCACCATCGGCAAGGGGTTCTTACAGTGGTTATTCCAGTTAATACTCCACATATATGGTCAATTAGAGGTGGAGGACAGGCCTTAGGCCCGTCTCCTCCTTTCTTCTACACGTTCGCGATTGTCCCTACACGTTCGCGTAGTTCTTCAGTCAACCCCTCTGCGTTCGCGACCTACACCTCGCGTTTGCGAAGACCAAAACCCAGCGGCCTCAAAACTTCTCTTCACGAACGGCCTCCCCGGATCCGGATCACCTAAAATTTTTCCGGGCCGTCAAATACGACATAAGGAACCATAGTCACCGCCCCGCCATGACGTGACAGGATATGGCCACGGCAGGACGCAGGACATGGCAGGACGTAGGACATGGCAGGACGCATGACATGGCAGGGCGTGACAATGGCACGGCGTTGGACGTGGCAGGACATGGCCATCGCACGACGCAGGATATGACGGGACATGGTAGGGCGTGGCCATGTCATGGCGTCATGAATTTTGGTCATTCTTCACAATTTCAACTCGGTTTTTGGAGCTTTTGGGAGAGATTTGAAGAGGGAATCAAAGGGATTGCGTTGAGGTAAGTTACTTGAGCTCTAATAATTGTATATATGGTGATTTTTCGTTGCCTCAATATAATTCACGACCTTTATAATTTAATACCAAATTTTCAACAACGTGAACTGAAAAGTAATTCATCAAGGAACACCACCTCTTTTAAATCACAACTTCAAAAAATAAATAGATTTATTCATCGTATTAACTAAATTTTCCATTTAAATTAACTTTGGTAGATCGACTGATAACTATTATGCTAAGTATCATTCTCTTATTCTCTTACAGATTGTGAGAACGCACGCGGCAGATGTACCCGATCATGGAGGAGTTGTTCCCCATGTTGCTAGAGGCCGAAGGAGGGCTCCAGCTCGTGGTAGCGGATGAGGGTGTCCTAGAGTTGTTCCAGTCATGCCACCAGTGGATCCAACAGAGGATCCTATCATTGAGGAGTAGGGTGAGGTGCCTACAATAGAGCCAGCCCCGGTGGATTTCATGTCCGTACCGAGATTCCAGGACGTGGCAGGACATGGCCATGGCAGGACATGGCCATGGCAGGACGCAGAACATGGCAGGGCGTGGCCATGGCACTGCAAAGACCGCAGGTGCGAAGAAATCACCGCGGATGCGAAGACCGCAGGTGCGAAGAAATCACCGCGGATGCAAAGACCGCAGGTGCGAAGAAATCATTGCATCCAGACAAACTTTGCGTACAGGTAATACATCACAATTCGAACCTATTCCAAGGTGATATCGAGGTCCAAACGGAATTCCGAGACCAGGGATGGTTCCGTAATGTCATTTAAGACTTGCACGCAAAATTTGGTGTCAATCCGGAGTCGGATTTGAGTGAAACTGGTATGGTTGGACTCGTAATTGAATGGGTTGTCGGATTTCGTAACTTTCGCCGGATTAGGCGGCGAAGCAAGTCTGTAGACCACCTCTCCAACTCTCTCAAGCACCTTAAAGGGACAAATATACCGAGGTCTCCACTTGCCCTTCTTCCCGAACCTCATCACACCGTATGGTGATTTGGGACTCAGGAGCGTGTCCGAAAAATTATTTGGAGGTCCCTCGATTTGCCCCATTTTTCGCCAGTTAAACTGCATCTGCGGACCTGCCTTCGCACATGCATCACCGCACCTGTGGAATTTCCATCGATGCTGTTTCACTCCCTTGGCCACTTCTGCGGTTTACCTCCCGCTTCTGCGGGCACGCACCTGTGATGAGACTTTCGCATGTGCGATTACACCAGCTGAGATCACACACTGAGATAAATCTCCTCTCAAGTCATTCATTGCGTCGACACATAAACGAGCATCCTATGAAAAATATGTTACTTTAGTACACATGGCTTAAACTATGGAAAAAAATAACAAGTGTATCCATATGTTGTTGCATGGTTGAACTTCTAAAAACTCAAAATGATCTCATATCCTTCTTTAATATTTTCCTTTTATATATTTTAAATAATTTTTTGTATAATAGAGATATTCAGTACCACTAATCCAACTAATTTAGATTTGTACAACGTATGCTCCATTAAAAGAGAAAGCCCTTAATAAGGACGGAAGAATTAATTAAATCTATCATATTACATTCTTAATGTTATTAATTCAAACAAGTAGTAGTACTAAATTCAAGAAATATGTTGGCAAAAGTGTAGTATCAAACAATGTAACGAGTTCTTGTTTGAGGTGAAACTTTAATTGCTACTTCATGTATGGAAGTTGTAATAGGTACTATGATTAAAGGGCCTAAAATGGAGGTTAAAAAGGGTTGTACAGAAAAGAAGTTGGAGTACGTGTAGCTGATGGGAGACAAATGCATGGAAATTCACTGCGTACAGCTTTGTCAGTCTATATATAACTTCTATATAAAAATATTTCTACAGAAGTTATCACTCTCTTTTTACTACAAATCCAAAGCACACATTTGACATACCTTTGTCCGACAGTATTAGAAAAGGTGGTTTGTCTATTTGATTTTACCCATGCTTTTGTCTTTCCCGTCCCTTTACCTACAGTCTTTTCTATTGAGTATTTAATTTTCCGCTAAACTGTACAAATTGTGTAGAATTTCATTTATAGTGTCAGCAAATACAAGATAAATCCTATACTTATTACTCAGACCTTTAAAGTAGTGTTTATATTTTGCAATCTTGTATTTATTGGGTATGCGAATAAAATTTCATATTAGAAGTCAATAAGAAAAGAAACTACATATGATAAATTAGATACTCTTAATATGATATCTTTTGAAGAAAATCGAGCAAATTAAGCTCAAACAGACAATATTACATTATATTAAGAGTATTTTTCAGTTGAATCGGATCATTGAGCAAAATCACATATTGCTCAAAGGTGTGATAGCTAATCCATGGAATATTCTTATTTATACCATCCTACCAACCAAACGAAACCTAAGTGTAAAATATTAATTAAGACACTTTTAGGCAACGGAATTGACAATTAAGGGTTATAAATTGATAATTGCTAAAATTGTTGGTGTAAAAAATTTGACCAACATTGTTTATATATGGAACTTGGGTTAGTTCTAGATGGAATATAAGAAAGAAGTTGTTTCGCAAATATTGTACGAAGTAGAAAATTAATATAAATGAGTATTTACATTGACATGCTCTTTCTAATAATTATAGTTAATACTCAACATCGATTTTCAAATGCTATTACTTGTCAAGTACTAGAATACACCCACACACCACTACCCAAGGAAAATGAATGATAAGAGGTCAACTTTCGCAACTCATAACTTCATAATCGCGTTCATTAAAATGGGCCATTTTAATTGTTTTTGTATACATGTCATTTTAGAAAGTGAAGGAAAAATATTTTATTATAAATCTAGAAAGCTCTCTACAATTCTTTATTTCTTTCACATAATAAAATAAGCTACTAATATCCCTATTTATAATAGTAAGAAACTTATTTCAACTAGAAACAGGAAAGTCTACTCCTATATTAATTATGACTACAGATCCTATTTAGACATGAATTAAATAACTTTGCAAATACCAAATTCTAAATAATTTAGGCATCCTACTACAACTTTAAATTAGTTTTTCAACATTCTCCCGTAATTCAAAGTTGTATATACATCTGACTTTTTGCTGTGCGTTGGAGCACTTCTCTCCAACTTCTACTTTGTTAAAGTACATGTCTCCAACCCTCGTTGATGTACTTGTCCACCGACAACCAATTTTGTTGAAGCACCTGTCTCTAACTCACGTTGATGCACTTTGTCACCAATACTCAATTTTATTGAAGCACCTGTCTTCAACTCTCGTTGCACTTTGTCACCAATAATCAATTTTTGTTGAAGCAACTGTCTTCAACTCCCGTTAATACACTTTGTCACCAACACCTAATTTTTGTTGAAACACATAATCCACTTCCAACTTTTTAAAACTTCTCTCCAACTTTTAGAAAAGAGTTTCTTCATCTTGTGTCATATTTGTTTGCACCTTGTCACACCTACTTTTTTCCGAGGGGATAGGAGATAGGAAAATGTTTTCAATTAAAGTGACATTATTCGAAATGGGATTATTTGTTTCAGTCAGAGTCACCACTTGGAATAATTTATGGTGTCCCAAGTCACCGGTTTATTTTAAATCCCAAATCGAGAAAATTTGACTCTATTTTTGTGGTCTGCGAAGACAGAAGATCGGGTAAAAAATTCTGTTAACCTAGGAGAAGGTGTGAGGCACTCCCGAGTTTCGTAATTTTAGCACGGTCACTCAACTATTAATGATTGGCCTAATTATCTGATTTAATACATGCTTAGAACCTATTGTGCATTTTTAACTTTTAACCGCTTTTAATTATTTATGGAACTTATTTTGAATAATTTGCGATGTCTCACACTCATTTATTTGTGTACATATTGCGAATCGTGTCACGTAAAACGTACCCACGATTTACAACATGCTTATTTTTATTATTGTTCGAAGTTGAAGTCAAGTCGCGTGAAACGCGCACTTGAGTTGGGGTTTACATATCGTGACTATGCCACAGGAACCGTACCCATAGTCACGATGATTTATTAATCGCGCCTAAAGCAAGCTACGAATATTTATGAGTCTATCTTCCTAAACTAATTTGAGATTATTGTGAAGGCCATAGATTATGGAATTTATTTGTGGATGACATATCTTAATTGCTAATGGATCATTTAGTACTTGATGACCAAAAGGCTCTTTCAATTAATCTTATAATCTATAGAATATGCCCAAGTGATAGTAATATATTAATTAATCCAATCGTTCTTATCATTAAAAAGTAATTTCTAAAATCCAATTATTTCATGTGAATGTCCAACTCATCTTTCAAGATATTAATGTATGGCCCAATTAGGAAATAATTTATTTACCAATTAAGCTTTGAGCCCATATTCTTAGCACTAACAATCATTCCAAAATAACGACATCGGTGAAGCAAAACTCACGTCTTAGCACCAAAAGAATTAATCAAGGACTTCAAGGCATGCTAATTAACTAAAACTAAAAACAGTAAGCAATTAAACTAAAATATCCTTAAAACATAACAAGTGAAACAGTAAACCAATCGTGAATCAATCTTTAAGCAAAACAGAAAAAAAAATATTTAAACTTATAGCAAACATAATATGAATTGGAATCTAAAAGCTGGAGAATAAGAAATGGACCTTTCAATAGCTAAATATTCTTCGGTACAACATGAACAAAGCTCTGATGAACTTTTGTACGAACTAACCACAATCGGAAACGGTATCGAGAACCTCGATGGAGCTTCTAACTTCAACTGAACATATATATATATATATATATAAGATGTATATATAGTATATCGTAAGATGTATACTATCGAATATGGCTTATATACTATGTA
>AWOL01S0046028.1:6128-17340 GCA_000715115.1 Nicotiana otophora
AAGTTGACCCCGAACGCATACTTCTCGGAGGTAAGCTTCATGTTGTGCTTCCTTAAGATGTCAAAAGTTTATTGCAAGTGTTTGAGATGATCACCTACATTCAAAGACTTAACAAGCATATCATCTATGTAAACTTCCATGGTTTTCCCTATTTTCTTTTCAAACATCTTGATCACGAGCCGTTAATAAGTGGCTCCGGCATTCTTTAGCCCGAAGGGCATCACGTTGTAACAATATGTGCCAAAATTCATAATGAATAAGTCCATTTTGATTTGATTGTACCCGGAGTAAGTATCGAGGAAACTCATTAACTTGTGCCCGTCAGTTGCATCAATCATTTAATCAATGTTTGGAAATGAGAACGAATGTTTTGGGCACACCTTATTTAAGTACTTATAGTCTACGCACATGCGAAATTTATTATTCTTTTTTGGAACTACTACTACATTAGCTATCCAGTCGGGATACTTTACCTCTCGGATTGAACCGATATCAAGCAGGCGAGTTACCTCTTTCTTGACTAATTTATTTCGGGCCTCGACAATAGGACATTTTTTCTGTCTTACCGGAGGAATGCTAGGACCCAAGTTTAGCTTGTGTATGGCCATTTCCGGTGGTATACCTGTCATATCCACATGCGACCATGCAAACAATCAACATTAAATTTAAGATATTCAATAAAACCAGACCTGAGTTCGGGGTGCAGTCCTGTTCCCAAGTGGAATTTCCTCTCTAAGAATTTCTCGAACAATGCTACTTGCTCAAATTCTTCTGTTGTGGACTTTATTGCATCTGTCTCTTATGGTACCTGAAAATACCTTGACACCTGATAGGATTCTGACGCCCCTTCCCCCTGGTCGACTTCTCTTGGCTTGGGAACAGGATCTGGCTCATGTAATTGCTATGCCACATGTTCCTTCCTTTTCCTACTGGAGACTGAGATTGCATTCATCTTCCTTGTTGTCGGTTGGTCTCCTCTTATTTGTTTAACTCCCTCGGGAGTTAGAAATTTCAGCAACTGATGATATGTTGATAGCACAACCTTCATTTCGTGAAGTCATGCCCCCTGGGTGATATTATATCACATATCTCGTCCACTACATCGAAAAAGGTTGTCTTCATCACTCCCCTCGGCATTCGTGGGCAGTAAGATTTCTCCCCGGGATGTCACGCTTGCCATATTGAACCTGACGAGGAGTTTTGTGGACGGAATGATACTTCTGGTGAGCTTTTCTTTCTCCAACACTCTCCATTGGATGATATTAGTCGAACTTCCTAGGTCCACCAGAACACGTTTAATCTTAAAATCTAAGACATTTAGAAAAATTATCAGGGCGTTGTTATGCGGTAGCAGCATTACATCAACGACTTCCTCCATAAAAGTGATTTCGTCTTCAACAACTTCTCGAAGTCTTTTGCTATGGGTCATTGATACCTTAGTCTTTTTTCCACTGAAAATGTAACCTTGTTAATCTCGTTCCCTTCAAAAATCTTGTTGATCGTCAGGCGTAGGGGGGTCCTCTCTTGCTTTTGAAGGTTCTGCATTATCAAGATTGCGACCGTAGTTTCTTTTAGCCTGGTCGCTTAAAGATTTTATGAGATGGCCATTTTCAGCAATGTCGCCACCTCTTCGCGCACTTGCCAGCAGTCCCCAGTCCGTTGACCGTTTGTCCCATGGTACTTGCACCATAAATTAGGATCCCTTTGGCCGGGATCAGATCTTATTGGCTTCGAGAACCGTACTTCTTTGATATTTCTCATAGTCGATACCAGCTCTACTACACTGATGTTGTAGTTGTATTCGAAAAGTCTAGGGTACGAAGAATCTGACGATTCCTTGTTCTGCAAAGACCTGTTATTCCGGCGGCAATCGGTTTTCCTATCTATAGTGAATCTATCTGCCGACTGGAAACCTCCGCCACGTCCTTTGGCACGTTCATAGGACAAAAACCAACTCCTCAAAGACCGTCGATCCGTATCGAAATCGTGTTTCAATTTCTCTTTATTCTTTTCCCGGTCCCGGCCTTTAACCGACGCCGGGAAACCAAGCTGATCATCTCCAATCCTTATTTTCGACTCGTACCAATTGTGAACATCCGCCCAAGTTGTTTCCTGGAACTCAATCAAACTTTCCTTCAACTTTTGAGAAGCATAGGAATTTCTCGTATTTAGACCTTTGGTAAATGCTTCGGCAGCTCATTCATCCGGAACGACTGGTAGCAACATCCTTTCTTGTTGGAACCTGGTTATGAACTCGCGCAACAACTCGGAATCTCCTTGCGCAATCCTGAATATATTAGCCTTTCGGACCTGTACTTTTCTAGCCCCAGCATGGGTGCTGATGAAAGAATTTGTGAGCATCTCAAAGGAGTCTATGGAATGCTCGGGCAAAAGAGAATACCACGTCAGGTCTCCCTTCGTAAGAGTCTCCCCGAATATGTTTAGCAAAACAGACTCAATCTCGTGGGGAGCTAAATCGTTTCCATTCACCGCCGTTGAATAGGTGGTGATATGCTCCTAAGGATCCTAAGTCCCATCATACTTGTTACACCCCATGTTTTTGTACGTGAAAGTACGTCGTAAGTCAATTGATGTAAGCTTGAAAATCATATCCTCTTTGAAAGAATATAAAGTGATTTAACGATGTTACATCCTATTTTAGCAAGCCTTTAAGAGCTATCATTTGGGGACAAAAGTTTCTAAGGGAAAATGTTTTTACACCTCGTACTTCAGACGTCATTGTTATTATAGGATTATTTATTGTAAGCTCAAAAAGAACGAAATTCTTCTACAAAGATACGAAAGGTTTACCGAAGTCTTAAGTAAGTTAAGATGAATATGAGACTTGTTAATCATGATTTAAATGAGTTTAAAGTCATGATATGACTATATATGATGTTTGGATATGAAATATACAGTTTGGGAAAAATTGGATTTAAGTTGCGGAAACACTGACTAAGGATTTGCCTTGTAATGAAGCTTTTTGAGCAATACATTTAGTAATCTTTATGATAACTTTTTGGGACATATTATATACCAAATTGAATGTTGTTGAGTCTAGTTTCTAACGCATTTAACCGTTTATTGATACGATATCGGATTAGAGCGATATTTGCATTTTTGCGAGATTGCGCAAGTAGTACCCATGGGACCCACAAAGTCGGGAAAACATTCCAGCTTGTATTTAAGTCATTTCTCCGTCGTTTTACCTCATTTTTGGTCCAAAACAGTTCCTAAATCCTCTTAAATTCTCTCCAATGGTTCCTCCATGATTCTAGGGTGAGAACCTAAGATGAAAACATGAATCCAACGCTAGAAATCTCGTGGTGCTTGCTAGATCATAGTTCCTCGTCATGAAAACATGAGTATAAAATCCTACTACATGTACTTGAAGTTTTTTGTGTGTGGTTTGCATTATTTTAGCAAAATAATACAAGAGCAGACTTGAAATAGTTTGAGATGTTATGGGTTTTAATGGATTGTTTTGGAAAGGTTGTTTCCATAAACTATAAATGGCTGTAAAATGGGGAAAATAACTTGATTATGATATGGTTTATTTTGTTATGCATGTCTATATGTTTATCAAGTGAATTGGAGAAAGAAGCCTATGAAACTAGAGATTGGAAGTGAAGATTAGCTTAAACCACTTCTATGGTGTTGTATTGCTATTGAGGGATGTTGTAAGGTAAATATAACTTGGACTTACACTTGAAGATACTTTATGAGGTATGTATATTGTGTTCTTGCATGTTATTAAGATTATCTTGATATTGATTAAGTTAAATGGGTGGACTAGACATGAACTAGTGAATAAAGTTGCTAATTGAGGATAATTGGAGTTGTGGATTGAGGATAATTTGTTATAAATATATGATATAAGGATGGAATCATTGATGAATGACTTCATTATCATGTTAATGATACTAGTAAGTTAAAGTAAAAAGTCTATAAGGGGTGATATGGGATATACAGATTCCAATTGGGCTTGTAGCTCGTCGTGAAGTAGTTGTGACTTGTTGTTGTTATATGGTATCTTGTTATTGATAATTATATATTTCTGGACTTCTCTGGTCATTGTTGTTGGTATATGGTATTAGAGGAGGCTCTTGTTACAGGGGATATGATGCCCAAATTTACATAAACGAGCTACTAGTTTAAGTTGCGGACTTACCCTTTACTCAACACTGATTTTGAATCTTTTTATGCTATGGTAGATTGAGTTGAGTTGTTTGAAGAATTGCTTGGAATTTATTAAGGACTCAATGGAGTTAAGGTATGTTAAGGCTATCCATTCTTTCCTTTTGGCATGATCTATATGATACAAACGAAACGTATAAACACGGAACTTTCATAAATGACTCTATTCATAGAATTACTAGAGGTGCCTATGTTCTTGATTCCCCATGTATCCTATTATTATATCTTCTATTCATGGATATTAGAAAAATACGTAAGTTGCTAAAGTTTATCTGAAGGCATATTGATCTTATGACATACTGAGAAATCTTACTGGCTTACTTCATTATGCACTGCATTCATTTATACATGTACATTGACCCATGACCTGATGGCGTTATATATACGTATATTATATGTATATGAGATATGGGAAAAGGTTATGGCGTTATATATGCACCACCACCTGATTAGCTGGTATACGTTGATAATTGCTCCCACAGTGGCTGAGATGATAAGATGGGATGCCCTCAGAGGCTTGATTATGTTATGTACGTATATACCTATGCATGGTATGGCATTTATACACACATGCATGACATTATAAACTTTTCATGATTCACAGAGCTATTTAGAATTACAGGTTGAGTTCTTTACTCCATGTTTCTTTTATGTCTTTTATATACTACTGCCATGCCTTACATACTCAGTACTTCATTTGTATTGATATCCCATTTGCCTGGGGATGTTGCGTTTCATGCCTGCAGGTCCCGAAAGATAGGTTGAGAGTCCTCCTAATAGGTTATCAGCTCAACGGAAGGTGTTGGTGCGCTCCACTTACTTCGGAGTTGTCTATCTGGTCAGCATGATTTGGACATGTATTGATTGGTATGGCGGGCCATACCTCAAACTTTATAACATTTATCTACTCGTAGAGGCTTGTAGACTAATGTCATATATATGGATACTTGTATGGCCTTGTCGGCCTATGTTTTGAGTATACAAATGATCATGTCGGCATTATAGGCTCGTATGTCGCATGCATAAGCTTCTATATCATGTTGGGGCATCCTATGTCAAGTATTCTCTTATGTTTAATTCTAGTTAGCTCATGACAGCCGTTCTGGTTCATTTACGCATGACGGTATGATAAGAAGGATACGTTACGTTGGTACTCTATTGAGTTAGGCACCGGGTGCCCATCGCGGCCCTACGGTTTGGGTCATGACAAAGGTGGTATTAGAGTAGTTATGTGCTAGGGAGTCTATAAGTCGTGTCTAGTATAGTCTTATTTATGGGTGTGTCATGCACCAAACTTATAAGCAGGAGGCTACAAGGCATTTAGAACTGTCACTCTTTCTTCTTATACTAGATCGTGTGGTAGAACTCAGTTGTAATAATTCAAACTCCTAAATTTTATTTTATTCATTATACAACGATATCTAAATCCAAAAAGACAATTGGTATGAGATTGAATATGGCTGTGGAAGAATTGAGTCAGAGGAACTCGATTTTGTATCATGCTTATGATGAGTAAATGTAAGATTTTAAATAGATTATGTGTGTACTACGACGTGTAAGCTTCTTGATAAGTAGCCTTAAGGCATGAATATCTATCCACCCCTATGGCAAAAAGCAACGAGAGAATCAGAAGGTAGATACAAGTTACAACAACTAAAAAAAAGCTAGGTAAAGAAGGATACGAGGTACCCAGTTAGTGAAGATTATATGTATTTACAATTCAGGCAGATAAATATAAGCATTATGAGTTACTTTCAACAATAACAAAGATATATTCACTTGACAACACCCATTTTAGTTATGCCTTGTGAGAGCTAACATATATAATTTAAGAGAAGTATGGGATATCAACATCCAGCTGGGATTAGAGTAATCCAAAATTATGGATAAATTATTATCATTAGCTCACATTTATGGAAGATAGTGAAAATATGGTAATACATCTCCTTGTGAGACACCCATATGGTGAACTCTAGAATAGTACAGTCAGATATAAATACTAGAATGTTCAAAAATTTCAGAAGATATGCAGTGGAATTCTAGAAGGGATAAAATTTTACATTAGTATGACTCCAGCTCCGAGTAAAACAAAAAGGAGAATGTTAGGCATTCCGAAGAGCCAGTGAGATGAAGCAAAGGGACCTAAATGTGAAAGAACGCTTTGTTGAAGTTTTCAGAATAAAGTGATATACAAAAATATTATTCGGAGAATAAGAATAGAGTAAAT
This sequence comes from Nicotiana otophora, assembly GCA_000715115.1. NCBI lineage: Eukaryota > Viridiplantae > Streptophyta > Magnoliopsida > Solanales > Solanaceae > Nicotiana > Nicotiana otophora. The sequence goes on from AWOL01S0046028.1 coordinate 12,553, forward strand.
GAAGCATCATGAGTAATATGTGATATATGGGTGATAACGGTAAATCAAAATATAACACGATGTCAGAGTCTATAGTCAAGTGAAGGAAAAGACAAGAGAATACATGCCTTGAAACAATAGAAGAGTATAAGCCATAAATTCATATCCTTCTTTCGAGAAATAAGTTGGTGACTCCAACGTGATTACCAGAAGGAAACATTAGGGCCCGGAGTAATAGAAATTAGTATGAGCTGGTGAACAAGATAAAATGAATATGAATTAGGTACCGAATGATTTGAAAATAGCCGGCATCGTGAGAATTTTAAAGATCACATTCCGGCGATACTAGAATGGACAACAGAATAATAACCTTTAAATGTCATTCAAGAAGACGCTTCCCTAAAGCGAGCACTGTGAGCAAAGTTAAGCTTAAGTGACTAAGTGTGTCAGTTGCACTAGGTGTCACCCTTGTGCGTAAGAACTTTAGTTATCCTTGGTACAGAAGGGTTACCGCAAGGCGGGTAAGATTTTAATAAAGGTGTGAAAAGATGCGAAAGATGAAGAGGTGACTATGGAATAGTAAAGAAAGAATGCAGTAAAAAGGTGAAAGGAATGAGATTGCATTTATTCAGATCCTACAGATATGATATGACTCCAGAACATTAAGCAAGCATAATGTGGAGGAGAGGCAGTAAGGGTTCTGCACCAGATAATACTGATAAATAAGTGGGAATGAACACTCGATACATAAGGAGCTAGTATGAGAGGTAAGTTAAGACAAAGAACATAACCCAAGAGGGGTTATGCAGAATATAGATATGAGAATGGACCAACGAGTAGTCTGTAGTGGATTCAGGAAGAGTCTAGTTATGGCTAGAAAAGAGGATACAAATAAATCAACAGATCGTGCAAGATAAACATAGTGAACCCCTACATAGGGAATCCAGTCTCGTAGATACGAGATCGCAATTGTTGAAACAATTTCAGATAGGAGTTGGGGTAGTTAAAGGTACTCTATAAGTGTTCCAGAAATAAAAGAGAGTGCCACTGGGGAGACATTTAAAATTTTAGTTTAGAAGCAACCCTACAAGCACAAGGGCACGGAGGTATGTAACTAAGGATAATTATAGATGAGTAAGAACATCAAAGATTCCTTTGGGTATGCGATGTAATAAACTCGTAGCTTTACAGGAGTCAGAGGGTCTCCACTATGTACTACCCCAAAAGACTAGCTGAAGAAATAAGGAAGAAGGCTTCAACCTAATCATAGTGATATAAAGAAGAAATGATCTTGTAACAATAGTCTCACTACAATATTGTATACACTCCATAAGAAAGTGGCAATATCGTGGCTAATGAACGGGAAGTAAAAATCAAAGGTGATATTTAAGATCATATAAGTTGCAGGAAATTCCAGTATTCGTGGGTAACAAGATAAGCCAAGTATTCATGCAACAAGTGGCAGAACGAGCAAGAAAAGTAATTGCTTACATTTAAAGACAACATGAAAGGAAATCTATGGTGCTAGCAATTTAAAGGAAGATTGCTAGTAGTATAAATAGATATGTGTAGGTTGCAAGCTAAAGTATGATAGAGTGACAAGGTTTTAGGTATACAAGAGTAAGGTTATGAAAAGGCGAGAGAGAAGGTGACGAGAACAAGTAAGGCCTCGAGATTAAGCCTATCAAAACAATAGAGATGATGGTTTCTATAAGTTATAGAAAGCTCGGTACAGTCTAAAGGAACTCAGAGGAGTCTAAGAATATGAGCAATTAGAAGAGATGAAATGTTGCCCTGGTAGTAGAATAAGGGTGTAATAGTGATAGATAAGAGGATGACGTTTAGGCTTTTGAATGGGTAATGATTTTAAGAAAAGAGATTTCATGAATTGCATGGGATTAGAATACCCGTATAAGATTAATCATGCCAGGATGCTATGAAATATGATTATTGAAGTATAGTATTACCTCTAGGTGGATCAGAAAAATCACTTCAGATGTTCCCCGATGAGACGTGAGCCCTAGTGACAATGTATTACATAAGAGGTCTCAAGTTATCAGTGGCACATATAGATCAACATTAAGGTGAATCAATAATAGATGGATAAAAATTCTAAAGTATAAAAGGAGGTTATGATGTCATTCTTTAGATGAACAGTAATAAGGAAGCATTAAAGGACTTAGATTTATACATATGGGATAAGCAGTGAGAGAGTAACCTGGAGTTGGGTAGCAGACCTCGGTAATAATAAACCGAAGTAAGTATTGTAGTACGGTATGACCTACCTGGATGCACTAAATCCATAAGGATAGATAACCAAGGCTAGGAAACAAAATATAGCAATAGCGGTACAATCAACAAAGTACCAAGCGAAGAACTTCAGTATACCTATAGATGCCCAGAGGGACAGCTTGTCGTAGCCCTGTATATGTTCACAAAGTGAGGCCTAGAGATTGGCTAAAAGCTGGAGGAAAATGAGGGAAGAGTCACATAGACGCATATACAAGGACAAAGTCGTACAAACTGCATGATAGAAGGTAGCAATAGTTACGATATTGGAAGAATTCTGACCACGAGTCGTGGCGTGATAAAGAGGCCTAAAAGGGGGAATACCCTGGCCTTTGGATTTATTCATAGAACAGTTGCCTAGATGGAAAAGGACAATATTAAAGTATTCATAAGAGCTATAGGTTATGAGAATGATAAGTGCATCGGTCAACATTCGAGGACGAATATTCTAAAGGGGGGAATGATGTTACACCCTATGTTTTTGTACGTGAAAGTACGTCGTAAGTCAATTGATGTTAGCTTGAAAATGAGATCCTCTTTGAAAGTATATAAAGTGATTTAAAGATGTTACGTCCCATTTTCGCAATCCTTTAAGAGTTATCATTTGGAGAAAAATATTTATAAGGGTACATGTTATTACACCCCATACTTCAGACGTCACTATTATTATAGGATTATCTAATGTAAGCTCAAAAAGGACGAAATCCTTTTACAAGGATAAGAAAGGTTTACCGAAGCCTTAAGTAAGTTAAGATGAATATGAGACTTATTAATCATAATTTAAATGAGTTTAAAGTCATGATATGACTATATATGATGTTTGGATATGAAATATAAAGTTTGGGAAAAATCAAATTTAAGTTGCGGAAAAACCGATTAAGGATTTACCTTGCAATAAAGCTTTTTGAGAAATACATTTAGTCAGCTTTATGGTGCCTTTTTGGGACATATTATATGCCAAAATTGAAGGTCTTTGAGTCTAGTTTCTAACGCATTTAACCGTTCATCGATATGATATCGGAGTAGAGAGATATTCGCATTTTTGCGAGACTACACAAGCAGCACTCATGGAACCCACAAAGTCGGGGGGAATTCCAGCTTGTATTTAAGTCAATTCTCCGTCGTTTTAACTCATTTTTCTGGTTCAAAACAGTTCCTAAATACTCTCCAATGGTTCCTCCATAATTCTAGGGTGAGAATCTAAGATGAAAACATGAATCCAATGCTAGAAATCCCGTGGTGCTTGCTAGATCGTAGTTCTTCGTCTTGTGGCTGTTTTGCAGGGTTCTTCAAAGGTATGTAACCTCAGATTTCGTGTTGTTCTTGTTGATTAAGGTAATAATCAGTCCCTCCTTCATATATATTAGATTTTAAGTCGAACTACAAGTATTTACACACCAACTTGAACACCAAAAGTTGATTCAAGAAGAGAATACAACACCTATAGTGTTGTGGTATTATTGAGGATAGTTGTGGGCTCTGCTTGGCTGAAATTTAGTGGTTTTTCTACTGTTTAAGATGAGTATAATATCCTACTATATATACTTGAAGTTGTTTGTGTGTTGGTTGCATTATTTTAGCAAACTACTATAAGAGGAGACATGAACTAGTGTTGTATTGCCATTTAGGGTTGTTGTAAGCTAAATATAACTTGGATTTCGACTTGAATCTACTATAGGAGGTATGTATATTGTGTTCTTCATGTGCTTAAGGTTATCTTGACATTGATTAAGTTAAATAGATGGACTAGACATGAACTAGTGAATAAAGTTGCTAATTGAGGATAATTGGAGTTGTGGATTATTTTCTTTGTTATAAATATATTGTATAAGGATGGAATCATTTATGAATGACTTCATTATCATGTTAATAATACTAGTAAGTTAAATTAAAAAGTCTATAAGGGGTGATATGGGGTATAAGGATTCCAATTGGGCTTGTAGCTCATCGTGAAGTAGTTGTGACTTGTTGTTGTTATATGGGGCCTTGTTATTGATAATTATGTATTGCTATTTCTCTGGTCATTGTTGTTGGTATATTGTATTGGAGGAGTAACATATTACATGGGATATGGTACCCAAATTTATATAAATGAGCTACTAGTTTAAGTTGCGGACTTAGCCTTTACTCAACACTGATTTTGAATCTCCTTATGCAATGGTAGATTGAATTGAGTTGTTTGAAGAATTGCTTGGAAGGTATTAAAAACTCAATGGAGTTAAGGTATGTTAAGGCTATCCATTCTTTCCTTTTGGCATGATCCATATGATACAAACGAAATGTGCAAACGCGGAACTTTCATAAATGACTCTATTCATAGAAGTACTAGGGGTGCCTATGTTCTTGATTCCCCATGTGTCCTATTAGTATATCTTCTGTTCATGGGTATCAGAAAAATACGTAAGTTGCTAAAGTTTATCCGAAGGTATATTGATCTTATGACATTCCGAGAAATCTTACTGGCTTACTTCATTATGCATAGTATTCATTTATACATATACATTGACCCATGACCATATG
>AWOL01S0046029.1:7151-24667 GCA_000715115.1 Nicotiana otophora
AAAACCCCGCCACAGGCGTCGTGATGGCACTTAGTCTCTAAGACTAGGTAAGCCGATTTTATAACAATTCAAGCCATTGTTTTTAGAAACTAACAGCGAAAATAATTACAAATATAACAAACCTTCAAAGACTGGTAATATTGAGTCACGAACTCTAACTGAATACATGAAATGATCTCAAGGATCGAATACCCAATACTGTTTGAATAATAAATAACAGTACAATAAAATAGAAAGATTCCAAGGAACTGCGACGACCAAGCAGCTCTACCTTGAATCCTTGCGATCCCACTCTAACTCTATTCGAGTCCGATATCTCCAATACCTGGCTCTGCACAAATATATGCAGAAGTGTAGTATGAAAGAATTATCAATTTACCAACAACAAGATAAATTGCACAAGGTATAAATATAAACACAAGGAAAATCATAACATTACATAAAACTCACCAATGCAACCTCTCCACATCATTACATATCTTCCCTGACAATAGCCACCCTGATCTCTCCTATAGCCACCCTTATCTCTTCTATAATAATCACCCTTATCTCTTCGCCCTGACAATATCAATAGCCACCCTTATCGCTCCTATTGCCACCCTTATCTCTCATATAGCCACTATTATCGCTCCAATAGCCACCATTATCTCTCATATAACCACCCTTATCGTTTCGCCCAGACAATATCCCAACACACATAACAACAGTGAAATGCCTCCCTTATGCCCACAAAATATCAACAGTGAAATGCCACCCTTATATCCTCAAAATAATAACTCAATTAACACATTAATTTATACGGAATATTATCACGGCAACGTAACAAAATCAATTCATATCACAATTTGCCCAATGACCACAACCAATTTCAAAGATATAACAAAATCAATAAATTTCACAACAAATAGCCCAAGGCTCCACACAATGTATATAAAACCTCAAACACAATCAACAAAGATAGAAAATAATCAGCATAGGGCAACGCCTTCATTAATCTAAATTTGGATAATTATACTAACACTCCTTCTTAAGCTTACTTAATTAATTATTTGCATAGAAAAAATCCATAATGAAATTAAATTTCAAGAAATATCAAACCATCAAACTCATGGAATTCACATAAATATACAAGTAATAATCACCTCAAATTGTCATACAAAAATAAATTCAACAAACATGAATTGAGGCATGGAAAGTAGATGATTTTATAAATACCAATAATTATTCAATTTACTACACAATATGCCTAAGACTTTAACCCAATATATTTTGCACATATAAGCCCAAGTACGTACTCGTTACCTCGTGTACACGGATTTTTACATTTCACAAATGGCACATAAGACTCGATGCCTAAGGGGCTATTCTCCCACTCGAGGTTAGGCAAGATACTTACCTTTTTGAAGTTATGTCGATATTCCAAAATCGTCTTCTTTCTAGAGTTGACCTCCGTACAGCTCAAATATATCCAAATTAATTGTACAACTTCATTAAATTTCATCGGAAACAATTCCGATAATAATACGTCGACTTAAAATTTTATTACAAAAAGTCAACAAAAGTCAACGTAGGGCTCGCCTCTCGGAACCTGATATAATTTTCATAAAATCCGAACACCCATCCCGATACGAGTTCAACCATACCGATTTTATCAAATTCCGGTAAAAACTCGACCTCCAAATCTTAAATTTTCGTGTTTGGAAGATTTTGCCAAAATCTTGCTTTCTTCGATTAACATCCGAATTAAACGATGCATATAATCATATATTCATGAAATATAAATACTTTAGGATACAGAATACTTACCCAAGTCAAAGTCGTGAAGAACTCCTCCAAAATCGCCCCAAAACCGAGCTCCAAATATTCAAAACGGAAATGGCGAAATGACCATTTTTGATCCTTATGATTCTGTCCAGAACCGCTTCTGCGGAAAGTACTTCACATATGCGTGCAGAAGCGATGTCCAAAGGCACATTTGCGGACCTTGCCGCTTCTGCGTTCCACTGATCGCACCTGCGATGTCACAGGTGTGCAAAACTATCCGCTTCTGCGATGAGTTACCAGCCTTCCCTGTTACACCCTGTGCGTCCCAAGGTGACGGAATAAATATGAGACTTGTTAATCATGATTTAAATAATTTTAAAGTCATAATATGGCTATATAATATGTTTGTATAGAAAATATGAAGTTTGGGGAAAATCGGATTAAAGTTGAGAAAAAACCAACTAAGGATTTGCCTTGTAACGGAGCTTGTTGAGAAATACATTTCGTGTGCTATATAAGGTCTTTTTGGGACATATTATATACCAAATTGAAGGTCTTGGAATGTAATTTCCAACGCTCTTAACCATTCATTCATAAGACACCCGGATAAAAAGTTATAAGCGTTGGAAGAAGGGCCAATCATAGGGTGCCAAGTAGCACCTTTTTGACTTTTTAAACAAATGGGATATTTACATCCCATCTCGTCTCTTTCTCCATTTTTCCAGAGAACACACCCAAATAACACCCTTAACTTTACTCTTAATCTCTCATCAAGATTTTCAAACAAGATTATCATCCCGGGCACGGAATCAAGAAGCGTTAACATTAAAACGATACCTATGACGTAAGTACCGCTATATCGCTTCTCTTTTTCTTTGTAGTTTGAGTTTTGGAAAGTACTTCATAGTTAATAAAACGTGTACTTTCTGTATTTAAATACTTAAATATCAAGGAAGGTTGATAAATTCATTTTCTAATTGTTAGAAGTTGGAACTCACGGGACGGTGATCGGAAGCCGTGAGTTCGAGTTATTTGACTTGTATTGGACTATTTTGTGGGATGTTTCGTGTTGCCTTTGGGCTGTATATTTTTATACTATTTAATGGATTTTTTGAGGACAAATGGTGTGGAGAAACACCACATAATGATGGAATGGTGGGCTGGTCGTTCGTCGTTACATTGTTTAGGTTGTTTGACACTACTTTGGTTGTCGTTTTATGTATGAAGTGATTAGGGTGTGTGGGCTGTTTTGTGGTATATTTTGATGGATATAAGGTTGGAAAATGATGCTTACATGTTTTTATTGTTATGTTCTTGTTGTTGTTGGTATATGGTATTGGAGGAGGGCCTAGTTACAGGGGAGATGCTGCCCAAATTTATGTAAACGAGCTACTAGTTTAAGTTGCGGACTTAGCCTTTACTCGATACTGATTTTAAATCTCCTTATGCTATGGTAGATTGAGTTGAGTTGTTTGAAGAATTTCTTGGAAGGTATTAATGACTCAATGGAGTTAAGATATGTTAAGGCTATTTATAATGAGTACTCCCCTTTTGATTTTATTTTTTTGGATCAAAATAAGTGTCATCTTATGTAATCAAGAAGAAATTACTTTTATATTTTTAAATTTGTCCTTATTTACATATCTCACTGTGTCAAGTTAAAATAAATTTTAATTAAGGATTATTTAATTAGAATATTTATTTTTTTAGGAATTAGTATTTTATTAAGTATATGTCATAGGTCAAACACCTATTACGGATAGGAGGAAGTATTATTTCTTGGCTCGTTTTCCTCTTCTAAATAAACTTTGCACTTCCAAAATATCTCATATCTTTTTCGGTCGTTGTACTCTCCCTTAATTTGCGTATTCATGTTAGATAGTTGAACTGTTTCTATTTTGTTTTTCCTTCCAATCAAAGAAAATAACATTCAGGGCTCAAAATCCACTATTATTAATCAATAGTGTTTTGGTGCCATTTGGCAGCGGAAGGCAAATATCTTTAGACAGATGTTTGGTGCTGTCTATTTCCTCAAAAAGGAGGAGTAAAATGATTGAAACTAAACTATGAATGGAAACGTACAAGAAGACATTTTCAAAGAATTTCAAGAAATCCTCAAAACCTTTTATATGGATGAATTAGTTAAAATTTTATGCATTTATTGGGTAAAATTATTTAAGTAATTTGTTTCAACAGATTATTCACGTCTATCTATTTTAAGGTATCAACTTACATATAAATATTTACTTGTAATTTTTATGAGATAATTCAAATATAGAGATATGTTTTTAATATTTATTTTGAGCCCGCTGGGAAACACGGAATCTCTTCTGAACTATTTTCAGACCTTACGATCAACAACAATAACAAATAACCCAGTAAAATCTCATAAGTGTGGTCTGCGGAGGATAGTATGTACGCAGATTTTACCGATACTCTAGATCTTACGACCACTGCATCATATTTTACTCAATTCGACCTTGTCCAAGGTTTATGCATGGCTATGTCGGAGCAATATTTTTTTTTATGATGAAGATGACGGGACAAGTTTGTGTGCACCTCGACTATTTTATGGTATTTATTGTCTCTTAACAACATAGATATCGACTAATTCTCGCTATATAACGTTACATTATATTCCCTAACATTACATTATGACAGATAGTACTTCAAGATTTGTCAGAGTAAAGAGTTATCGTTACGATCAGTGAATATTCGAGATGAATATATTCCATGTCGATACATCGAACCCTCTTCTTTATAGTTTTCTTTTCAAATGACTGAACCATAGCATATAGGGTTTACCCGAAAAATGGATAGAGTTGAATTTATACGTAGTTCTAAAGATATGNAATATGTGATATAACTTGGTACAAATCAAAAAAAAAAAGAAATATATCGAATATTGACTGTAAAAAGGAGTGAATACAAAACCAAATTGAGTAGAGAATGATTTATAAGTGAACAAAATGAACCAATGTCCAAAGTCCAAAAAAGGATAATATTAGCTAGATGCTATGTAAATCTCAATGATCTCTGAATATGAGAGTGTATAAATATATGAATGAATTTGTGAATGACAAATAAATTGAGTCCCCCTTACAGAAATGATAGCCACTCTTCATATAGTGGAAGAATCCTACTTTGGATATAATTAAAAATATATAGTGGGGATCCCATGATAGATTAGTTAATTGGTTTTTCCTTGATTTCCGCCGAGATTCTCTGCCCAAATACGGCTACAACGGCTCTTTTATCCCTTGGCTCGAGCCCGAAATCGGCCGCTCTCGATCGTGATCGGCTTCTATTTGCTCGACCTCTATCTGGGCTCGATCTTGTTCTAGGCCGATCCCGGTCTTGATTGGTCTCTGTTTACTCGACCTTTATCTGGGCTCGATGTCGATCTTGGCTGATCCCGACCTTAGTCGATTTCTAGGGCTCGAACTCAGCAGCCCGACTTCACATCATAGCTCGATACTATAATGACAAATCTCGGTCCATTATGCCCCAATCTCAGTTAGTCACACAAAGGAAAACTCGGTTTTAACCGTATAAAGATAGTTCCCTCGTATCTCGGAAAGAATGTGGCGAGAAACAATATAATTTTTTAACCTCTGACTAGATACACACTGACGTCTGCGTCGAGCCCGATTATGACGTATGTGACAAATGTCCCGTCAGTTCAGTTACCAAGGCATTAAATGTGCATCAGTCGATGGTCGGCAACTGCCGATTTGGAACTGTCATTGCGAAATCTATAAATAGCCCCCTTCTTCATTATTTAAACCTTTACCTTCAACTCTTCTCATCAACATCAAAATATTTCAATTTCCCATCATCTTTGTTCTTGAAAATTTAGATGGCCAAGATATCTAAAAACGTTCCTCAGAAAGAGGCTGTTTTCTCATCTCGGCAGGCCGGTGATAAACTGGTGGTGGAGCTACGCCTCGAAGAACTCGTTCCCGGGGGATGTGTTATCGATTCTGACTTTAAGGTCAAGAAACCCTCGTCGGTTGTTGGTCGATGTGATCCAGTATCGAGATATATATGCTCGATACCCCAAAGCCTTATTGATTTGGTGAAGAAAGATTGTGGATGGGAAAACAAAGAGGTTGTGATAACGGCACCGGAGGAAGCGATCACTATCCACGTGGAAGGGTACTTGAGTGTTTACACTTATCGTTTCATGCTGGGTCCCCTTGATCCGATCATCCTTCTTTCTTTTTGGCATGATCCAAATGATACAAGCGAAACGAGCAAAATACGCAACTTCTATAAATGACTCTATTCATAGAAATACTAGAGATGCTTATGTTCTTGATTACCCATGTGTCCTATTATTCTATCATCTGTTCATGGGTCTCAGAAAATACGTAAGTTGATAAAGTTTACTTCATGATATTAATCAAGGCATAGTGGTCTTATGACATTCCGAAAAATCTTATTAACGTACTTCTTATGCATTTCATTCATGTATACATGTATATTGACCCATGACCATATGGCGTTATATACATATATATTATATGTATATGGGATATGGGAAAAGGTTATGGCATTATATACGCACCACCACTTGATCAGCTGGTATACGTTGATGATTTTGCCCACAGTGGCTGAGATGATATGATGGGATGCCCTCAGAGGCTTGATGATGTTATGTACGCATATACCTATGCATGGTATGGAATTTATACTCCCATGTATGACATTATAAATTTTCAAAATTTATAGAGCTATTCAGAATTACAGGTTGAGTTCTTTACTCCATGTTTCTTTTATGTCTTTTATATACTATTGTCATGCCTTAGATACTCGGTACTTTATTTGTACTAACGTCTCTTTTGCCTGGGGATGCTGCGTTTTATGCCCGCAGGTCCCGATAGATAGGTTGAGAGTTCTCCAAGTAGGCTATCAGCTTAGCGGAAGATGTTGGTGCGCTCCATTTGCTCCGGAGTTGCTTATTTGGTCAGTATGATTCGAACGTGTATTGTTTAGTATGGAGGGGCCCTGTCCCGACCTTTAAGGTATTTTTCTACTCTTAGAGGCTTGTAGACATATTTCATATACGTAAAAGATTGTATGGCCTTGTCGGCCTACGTTTAGTGTACGAGTGATCATTTTGGTCCTATAGACCCAAGTTGGCATTACATGTTTTATTCTAGTTATCCTACGACAGCCTTTCCATCTCATTTACCCATGATAGCATGATACAAAAATATATGTTATGTTGGTATTCGGTTGAGTAAGGTACCGGGTGCCCGTCGCGGCCCATCGGTTTGGGTTGTGACAGAAGTGGTATCAGAGCAGTTCTGTCCTAGGGAGTTTCCAAGCCGTGTCTAGTAGAGTCTTATTTATAGGTGTGTCGTGCATCACACTTATAAGCAGGAGGCTACATGGCATTTAGGATTGTCACTTTTCCTTCTTACTCTAGATCGTGTGGTAGAGCTCAGTTGTAAGAAATTCAAATTCCTAAATTATATTTTATTCATTATACAACGACATCTACATCCAGAAAGATAGTTGGTAAGAGATTGAATGTGGCTGTGAAAGAGTTGAGTCAGAGGAACTCAATTTTGCGCCATGCTTATGATGAGTAAATATAAGGCCTTCAATAGATATGTGTGTACTACGACGTGTGAGCCTCTTGATAAGGAGCACTAAGGCATGAATATCTATCTATCCCTATGGTAAAAAGCAACGAGAGAATCAGAAGGTAGATACAAGTTTCAACAAAGTAAAAGAAACTAGGTGAAGAAGGATACGAGGTACCTAGTTAGTGACGATTATCTGTATTTACAATTCAGGCAGAGAAATATAAGCATTCTGAGTTACTTTCAATAATAACAAAATATATTCACTTGACAACACCCATTTCAGTTATGTCCTATGGGAGCTAACATATATAATTTAAGAGAAGGATGGAATATCAGCATCCAACTGGGGTTAGAGTAACCCAAAATTGTGGATGGATTGTTATCATTAGCTCACATTTTCGAGGGATATTGCAAACGTGGTAATGGTTCTCCTTGTGAGACCCCAGATGGTGCACTCTAGAATAGTACAATCAAATATGAATACTAGAATGTTCAGAAATTTTAGAAGATTGACACTGGAATCCTAGAAGGGATAAATATTTACCTTTGTATGGCTCCCGTCCCTAGTAAAGAGAGAGTGTTAGGCGACCCGAAGAGCCAGTGAGGTGAATCAAAGGGGGCTAAAAGTGAAAGAATATTTTGAAGAAGTTTTCATAATAAGGTGATAGACAGAAATATTAGAAGGAGAATAAGAAGAAAGTAAATGAAGCATTATGAGTAAGATGTGATAAATGGATGATAACGGTAAATCAAAAATATGACAGGACTATAGATTTTATAGTCAAGTGAAAGAAAAGACAAGAAGTTACAGGCCTTGAGACAATAAAATAGTATAAGCCATAAAGTCATGTCCCCATTTCGAGAAATGAGTTGGTGACTCATACGTGATTTCCAGAAGGAAAAGTTAGACCCCCGGAGTAATAGAAATTAGTATAGGCTAGTGAATAAGATAAACTGAACCTGAATTCGGGACCAAAGGATTTGATAATAGTTGACATCGTGAGAATTTCAGAGATCGCTTTCCGGGAATAATTGAATGGACAATAGAAGAATAACCTTTAAAGGTCATTCAGGAAGACGCTTCCCTAAAACAAGCGTTGTGAGCAGAGTTAAGCTTAAGGGACTAAGTGTTCCAGTTACACTAGGTGTCACCTTTGTATGTAAGAAATTAAATTATCCCTGGTACAGAAGGGTTACCGCAAGGCAAGTAAGAGTCCGTGAAGATGTGAAAAGATGCCAAATATGAAGAGGTGAAACATTTATAGGTAAATCTTCATAGCAATAAATATTAGTACTCCCCTAAAGGGGGGAGATGGTGTGATATGGTATTAAGTCGGAGTTATGTGGTTAAGGTAACTATGGAATAGTAAAGGAAGAATGTGATAGAAAGGCGAAAGGAATAAGATTACATTTATTCAGATCCTACGGATATGATACGACTCCAGAACATTATGTAAGCATGACGACAGGGAGAGGCTGTAAGGGTTCCATCACTAGATGTTATTGATAAATAAGTGCAAATTAACAATGGATACATAAGGAGCCAGTGTGCGGGATAAGTTAAGACAACGGATATAACCCAATAGAGATTACGCAGAATATAGATATGAGAATGGACTAACATGTAGTTAGTAGTTGATTCAGGAAGAGTCTAGCCATGTCTAAACAAGAGGATATAGACAAATCAGCAGGTTGTACAAGATAAATATAGTGAAACACAACATAGGGAATTCAGTCTCGCAAATATGAGGACATCGTAATCCTTGAGAAATATTCAGATAGGAGTTGGGGTTGTACAGTCAAAAATTTCAGTTTAGAATCAACCTTACGAGCACAAAGGCGAGGAGGTAAGTAATTAAGGATAATTATAGGCGATTAAGAACATCAAAAATTCTTTCGGGTATACGATGTAATAAGCTCGCAGCTTTACAGAAGTCAAAGGGTCTCTCTTAAGTACTACAAAGAAAGACTAGTTGAGGGAATAAGGAAGAAGGCTTCAACTTAAGCATAGTGACATAAGGAAGAAATGGTCTTGTAACAACAGTCTCACAACAACATTGTATGTACTCCATAAGAAAGTGGCACCTATCGTGGCTAATGAACGAAAAAAAAATCAAAAGATGATATTTGACATCATATGAGTTACGGGAAATTCCAGTATTTGTGGGCAATGAGATAAGCCATGTATTCATGCAACAAGTGGCAGAACGACCATGAAAAGCAATTGCTTATGTTTAAAGACAACTAAGAAAGCACGAGAAGAATTATCCGACCCACGATTTAGAGTTAGCACTAAAGATGTGGAGGCACTATTTGTATGGCATTCATGTTGATATCTATACGGACCATAAGAGCCTTCAATATATATTCAAGCAAAAGGAATTGAATTTACGTCAGAGGAGATGGTTGGAGCTACTAAAAGACTATGATGTTGATATTTTATACCATCCAGGAAAGGCGAATGTAGTAGCCGATGCCCTCAGCCGTAGATCTATGGATAGCCTGTCATATTTACAGTCAGGGAAGTGTGGGATAGCCCATGAGATTTATCAGCTAGCTAGTCTTGGAGTTTGATTACTGGACTCAGGTGATACCGGAGTTACTATTCAAGACACAGTAATATCCACTTTAGTAACTGAAGTGAAGGAACACCAGTATGAGGATCTTGTGCTAGATCATTACAGAGATACATCCCCTCAAAAGGAGAATACACCATCTGAGATTACAAGAGATGGAGTCCTTAGATATCGAGGTCGATTATGTGTTCTAATATGGCAGGGTTGCGCTAGCAGGTTATGGGAGACTCTCACTATTCTCGTTATTTTATTTATCCAGGAGCGACGAAAATGTATCATGATATCAGGGGAATATACTGGTGGGACAAAATGAAGAAGGATATAGCAGAGTTTGTTGCTTTGTGCCCTAATTGTCAGCAGGTTAAGATTGAGCATCAGAAACCCTGTGGATTATTACAGGCTATAGAGATTCCTATTTGGAAATGATGAGTGATTAATATGGATTTCATCATAGGCTTACCTCGTACCCAACGTAAGTTCGATGCTATATGGGTTGTTGTCGATAGATTACAAAAGAAGCCTATTTTTTGTCGGTCAGGACTACTTACTCAGCAGAGGATTATGAAAGGCTTTACATTAGGGAGATAGTACGACTTCATGGTGTCCTTATATCTATTATCTCAGATAGAGGTGCTCATTTTACAGTTAATGTCTGGAGGTCCTTCCAAAAAGGATTGGGGACTCAGGTAAGTCTTAGTACAACATTTCATCCCCAGACAGACGGTCAGGCTGAATGTACTATTCAGACACTGGAGGATATGCTACGGGCTTGTGTGATGGACTTCATGGGTAGCTGGGATGATCATCTTCCACTTATTGAGTTTGCATGAAATAATAGTTATCATTCCAGCATTCAGACGGCTCCCTACGAAGCTCTTTACAGATGGAAGTGTAGTTCACCTATCGGATGGTTCGAGGTTCGGGAAACTAAGTTAGTAGGACCAGAGTTGATACAACAGGCAGTTGAGAAAATTAAGCTTATACGGAAAAGGCTATTAGCAGCTCAAAGTCGTTAGAAGTCCTATGCAGATAATCGACGACGAGACTTAGAGTTTTAGGTAGATGACTGGGTATTCCTAAAGGTATCAACAATGAAAGGCATTATGAGATTCGGTAAGAAAGGAAAGCTTAGCCCTCGGTACATTGGACCTTATAAGATTATACGCATAGTAGGCCAAGTAGCATATGAGTTAGACTTGCCTTCCAAATTGGAGTATGTACATACAGTATTTCATATGTCTATGCTCCGTAGGTTTATTGGAGATCCTTCTAAAGTCATTCTAGTTAACGATGTTCAGGTTACAGAGAAGCTATCATATGAGGAAGCTCCCATTGCTATACTAGATAGACAAGTTAGGAAATTGAGAACTAAGGACGTAGCTTCAGTTAAAATACTTTGGAGGAACAAGAATGTGGAGGAGATGACTTGAGAAGCTGAAGAAGATATAAAGTCTAGCAATCCTCACTTGTTTCCACTTCTGGAGGAGTATCATACTGAGACATCACAGCCTTTAGGTTGGTAGTAGTACCGTTACAGAGAAGACTCTGCCAAAATTTCTATAGATTTCTAGGAGTTTAACATTCGAGGACAAATGTTTCTAAGGGGGGAAGATTGTTACACCCTGTGCGTCCCAAGGTAACATAATGAATATGAGACTTGTTAATCATGATTTAAATGATTTTAAAGTCATACTATGGATATATATAATGTTTGTATAGAAAATATGAAGTTGGAAAAAATCGGATTAAAGTTGCGGAAAAACCGACTAAGGATTGTCTTGTAACAGAGCTTCTTGAGAAATAGATTTCGTGTATTATATGAGGTCTTTTTGGGACATATTATATACCAAATTTAAGGTCTTGTAATTTAGTTTCCAATGCTCTTAACCGTTCATTCATACGACACCCGGATGAAAAGTTATAAGCGTTGGAAGAAGGGCCAATCATAGGGTGCCAAGTAGCACCTTTTTGACTTTTTAAAACAAATGGGATATTTACATCCCACCTCGTCTCTTTCTCCATTTTTCCAGATAACACACCCAAATAACACCCTTAACTTTACTCTTAATCTCTCAGCAAGATTTTCAAACAAGATTATCATCCCGGGCACGGAATCAAGAAGCGTTAACATTAAAACGATCCCTATGACATAAGTATCGCTATATCGCTTCTCTTTTTCTTTGTAGTTTGAGTTTTGGAAGGTAATTCATAGTTAATAAAACGTGTACTTTCTGTATTTAAGTAATTAAATATCAATAAAAGTTGATAAATTCATTTTCTAATAGTTAGAACTCACGGGACGATGATCGGAAGCCGTGAGTTCAAGTTATTTGACTTATAGTGGACTGTTTTGTGGGCTGTTTCGTGTTCCCTTTGGGCTATCTATTTTTCTACTGTTTAATGGAGTTTTAAAGGATAAATGGTGTGGAGAAACACCACATAATGACGGAATGGTGGGCTGGTCGTTCGTCGTTATATCTTTTAGGTTGTTTGACACTACTTTGGTTGTCGTTTTATGTATGAAGTGATTAGGGTGTGTGGGCTGTTTTGTGGTATATTGTGATGGATATATGGTTGGAAACTGATGCTTACATGTTGTTATTTTTGTGTTCTTGTTGTTGTTGGTATATGATATTGGAGGAGAGCCTAGTTACGAGGGAGATGCTGCCAAAATTTACGTAAACGAGCTACTAGTTTAAGTTGTAGACTTAGCCTTTACTCAAAACTGATTTTAACTCTCTTTATGCTATGGTAGATTGAGTTGAGTTGTTTGAAGAATTGTTTGGAAGGTATTAAGGACTCAATGGAGTTAAGGTATGTTAAAGCTATCCCTTCTTTCTTTTTGGCATGATCCAAATGATACAAGCGAAACGAGCAAAATACGCAACTTCCATATCTGACTTTATTCATAGAAATGCTAGATATGCTTATGTTCTAGATTCCCCATGTGTCCTATTATTCTATCATCTGTTCAAGGGTCTCAGAAAATATGTAAGTTGATAAAGTTTACTTCATGATATTAATCAAGGCATAGTGGTCTTATGACATTCCGAAAGATCTTATTAACGTACTTCTTATGCATTTCATTCATGTATACATGTACATTTACTAATGACCAGATGGCGTTATATACGCGTATATTATATATATATGGGATATGGAAAAAGGTATGGTGTTATATACGTACCACCACCTAATCAGCTGGTATACGTTGATGATTTTGCCCGCAGTGGCTGAGATGATATGATGGGATGCCCTCAAATGCTTGATGATATTATGTACGCATATACCTATGCATGGTATGGCATTTATACGTACATGCATGACATTATAAATTTTCATGATTCACAGAGCTATTCAGAATTACAGGTTGAGTTATTTACTCCATGTTTCTTTCATGTCTTTTATATACTACTATCATGCCTTCGATACTCAGTACTTTATTTGTACTAACATCTTTTTTGCCTGGGGACGCTGCGTTTCATGCCCGCAGGTTCCCGATAGATAGGTTGAGAGTTCTCCAAGTAGGCTATCAGCTCAGCGGAAGATGTTAGTGCGCTCCATTTGCTCTAGAATTGCTTATTTGGTCAGTATGATTCGGACATGTATTGTTTAGTATGGCGAGGCCCTGTCCCGACCATTATGGTATTTATATACTCTTAGAGGCTTGTAGACATATGTCATGTACGTAAAAGATTGTATGGCCTTGTCGGCCTACACTTAGTGTACGAGTGATCATTTTGGTCTTATAGGCCCAAGTTGGTATTACATATTTTATTCTAGTTATCCTATGACAACCTTTTCGTCTCATTTACCTATGATAGCATGATACAAAAAGATATATTATGTTAGTATTCAGTTGAGTAAGGTAACGGGTGCCCGTCACGGTCCATCGGTTTGAGTCATGACATTCCCAATCTCGCTTCTGCGAGAAGCACCTCACCTCTGCGAGGTCGCTTCTGCGATGAAGCATCCGCAGAAGCGAGAATACCAGTAAGTAAAATTCCAGCAATTCCAATTGTCCAAAAATCGATCCGTTAACCATCCGAAATCCACCCGAGGTCCTCGGGACCTTAATCAAATATACCAAAATATCCCAAAATACAATACGGACTTAGTCGAGGCTTCAAACCACGTCAAAAAACTCCGAAATAAAAAATCGCACATCGAATCGAATTATGAGTTTTTAAATCTTCCAACTTCTATATTTTGCGCCGAAATATATCAAATCAATCCGGAATGACTTCAAATTTTACACACAAGTCATAAATGGCGTAATGGATCTATTCTAATTTCTGAAATAGAAATCCAACCTCGTTATCAAAAATTTCACCTTCGGTCAAACTTTCCAAAATCTTCTATTTTCCAACTTTCGCCAAAATACGTCGAATTGTCCTACGGACTTCCTTTGATGACCCAAAATGTCATCTTTAAATTTAATAAGTAATTCTGCATTCTAAAACCTCAACAAGCACTATTCATCATTCCTCGACTTGCGTGCACAGTCCGTATAATTTTCTGAAAAGGTTTTAAGAGAAAAATGGATTAAAACATGAAATAGAGCTTTAAAACTCAATTGAGTTGACTTTGGTCAAGATTTTGAGCAAACGAACCCGGATCAAGGTTTTGACAATTTCGGCAGTTCCGTATCATGATTTTGGATTTAGGTGTATGCCCGAAATCGAATTTCGAGGTCCCTAGCCCGAGATATGGAATTTTGATGAAAAATTAAAAGCTTGAAAGCTTAATGATTTTTAAGAAATTACTGATATTGGATTTATTGACACCGGGTCCGAATTTTGATTCTTGATCCCGGTATAGGTCCACTATAATATTTATGACTTGTCTGCCGAATTTGGTGAGAAACGAAGTTGATTTAACAAGATTCGTACGTCCGGTTATGAAAATATAAGTTTTAAAGTTTTCTTAAAAATTTCATTCGTTTTGGGGTTCAATTCGTTGTTCTAGGTGTTTTTTTGGCGATTTGATCTTGCGAGCAAGTTCGTATGATATTTTAAAACTTGTGTGCATGTTTGGTTTGGAGCCCCGATGTCACGACCCGAAATTTCTCACCGACGGGACCGTGATGGCGCATAACATTTCACTTGCCATGTAAGACAACGTTAGAGAATCATTAAACCAATTCCTTATTCCCTTTCAGTAATTAACAATAATTAACTAAGATGAATTATATTAAGTGCGAAATATCATAAAACTGTATTAATTACTATCACCCCGATCTGGAGTCCTAATTCACGAGCATTCTAGAATTTACAACAAGTAATAGTCTGAAAGAAATACAAATGTCCGAACGAAAGAAAACAGTAAGACATAAAGGATAGACGAGGACTTCAAGGTCTGTGGACGCCGACAGATCTACCTTGAATCTCCGGACAGCGGACCAGTAGCAAATCTCTATCAACCTAAGCCGGTATCAAAATCTGCACAGAAAGTGCAGAGTGCAGCATCAGTACAACCGACCTCATGTACAGGTAAGTATCGGACCTAACCTCGATGAAGCAGTGACGAGGCTAAGACAAGACACCCACATATAAACTGAACAGTATAACCATGCTAGAGGCAACAACAATAAGTAAAACAGTAATGAAGAAATAATGGGAAGGGGACATACAGTGGGAAATACAACATAAAGAGTGAGAATAATGAAAAGACAGAATTAAACAGAAAATCCTTAAATGAATTAAGCAATTGAAATAGCAAAGGAAAACTGCACGGCATCACCCTTCGTGCTTTTACTCTCAACCTCACCAAGTAACAAATAAGACTGCACGGCATCACCCTTCGTGCTCTTACTCTCTTCCTCACAATATAAATAATTCATGCACGACATCACCCTTCGTGCTTTACACTCTTCCTCACAATATAATTAAATTATGCACGGCATCACCCTTCGTGCTTTACACTCTTCCTCACAATTCACAGAATCAATAACAACGGATAAAGAGAAGTTTCACAAGAAATCAATATTTCATCAATGATTACTTTCACAATTTAACATCTCGACCTCGAATCAATATTCACAATATTATCGACCTTGGTGGAACCGGATACAAGTCTCCCAACATTTCAACAACAGCAATAAGCATGGATAACAAGATTTAAGACTATAATTTGCAAGAAATGGAATTTCAATTGCATACTACGACTCGACCACAACGTATATATGCTCGTCACCTCAACTATATGTCGTATTCAACAACAAAACACGTAGCAAATACTCATACAATACCTATTCCCTCAGGCCAAAGTTAGACACAACACTTACCTCGCTCCGAAGACCACTTAATTCTTAATCACAACTTTTTCTTTGGAATTCACCTCTAAACCACTCGTATCTATTCAAAAATGACTCATTAATATCAAATATTGCTAAAGGAATCAATTATATTGCATAAATTAATTATTTTTCAAATTTTTCTTCCAAAAAGTCAAAATATCGATCCCGGGCTCGCTTGGTCAAAACCCGAGGTTCGGACCAAATTCCATTTACCCATTCACCCCCGAGTCTGAATATATAATTGGTTTTGGAATCCGATCTCCAATTGAGGTCTAAATCCCTAAATTTTCGAAATCCCTAGTTTCTACCCAAAACCCCTAATTCTACCATGAAAACCTTAGATTTTTGGTTGAAATCTTGTAAAATGTAGTGAAAGATTGAAAGAAACCAGTTTAGAATCACTTACCCATGATTTGGGGAAGAGATGGTCTCTGGAAAATCGCCTCTTGTATTTTAGGTCTAGAAAATTTAAGAAATGAATGAAAATTCCCGTCTAAAAGTCATTTTGTTCAGCTGCAGACGTCGCATTTGCGACCTGAACTTCACAAATGCGAAGCTCGCAATTGCGAAGAGGCTATCGCAATTGTGAATCCTTCACAATCCTGCTGCCCTTCGCAAATGCGAGGAAAGTGTCGAAATTGCGATCACTGACCTCGCAAATGCGGACAAAATATCGCATTTGCCATCTATACCCCACCCCAGACTCCCTTCGCAAATGCGAAGAAAAGTTTGAAATTGCGAACACCGACTGGCCCAGCTTCTCTTCGCATTTGCGATGAGAAGCTTGCAAATGCGACCTCAGTAGTGATCGCAAATGCCAACCCTGACCTCGCATTTGCGAGGTCTGAGGCCTGCAACACAACTGAAGCACACTACCTATTTTTCTAAGTCCAAATCACTCTGTAGCCTATCCAAAACTCACCCGATCCCTCAGGGCTCCAAACCAAACATGCACGCAAGTCTAAAAATATCATACGAACATGCCCGCATGATCAAATCACCAAAATAACACATAGAACTACGAATTTAGTACCAAATCAAATGAAATTCTCATGAACACTTTAAAATTTCTATTTTCTCAACTGGACGTCCCAATCACGTCAAATCAACTCCGTTTCTCACCAAATTTTACAGACAAGTCTTAAATATCATAAGGAACCTGTACCGGGCTCCGAAACCAAAATACGGACCTGATACTAACAATGTCAGATATCAATAAATTCTTAAAAACAAATAATTTTCAAACTTTTAATTTTCATCAAAAATTCATAACTTAAGCTA
>AWOL01S0046033.1:0-10510 GCA_000715115.1 Nicotiana otophora
GCCTACGCGTTCGCGAAGGCAGTATCGCGTTCGCAAAGAAGAAATCCGGCCAACAACATTTTGCGCTTCACGAACGCGAGGCACTAGCCGCGTTCGCGATGAAGAAATTTCTGGGCAGCAAATTTGTGCTTCGCGAACGCGAGGCACTGGCCGCGTTCGCGAAGAAGGAATCGCTGGGCAGAGAATGTAAGTTCTAAAAATGGGACTTTGTCCCATTTTCCATTTTTACCGATTTGGAGCTCGGGGAAAGGCGATTTTCGGAAGATTTTCAAGGAAAACATCGGGATAAGTATTCTTAACTCAATTTTGGTTAAAGTACCCAAATATGTGGTAGTTTTTAACATTTAATTAGTGGATTAAGTTGAAAAAATTATGAAAATCCCTAAGTTTAGATTGAAGATTTGAGGGCCGAGTTGATGTCGGAATTTAGTGATTTTGGTATGGTTGGACTCGTGGTTGAATGGGCGTTCATATTTTTATAACTTTTATCGGGTTCCGAGACAAGGGCCCCACAGTCAAGTTTTGAGTTAAATTTTGGATTTTGTTGGAAATTAATATTTTCATATGGAATTAATTTTCAATAATTTGTATTGACTAAATCGAATTAATTGTGACTAGATACGAGGCCGATTCACGAGGCAAAGGCATAGCGGAATAAAGAATTACCCGGTTCGAGGTAAGTGACTTGTCTAACCTTGTGTGGGAAAAATTTCCCTTAGGATTGGTATTGATATGATAATTGTGATATGTGGAAAGTCGTGTACGCGAGGTGACAAGTATGTACACGGCCTAAATGTAAAAAAAATTTATTTTTAAATTGTGTAGATCTATGCTACACATTAATTAAATTATTTTATCCGTATATATTCATCATCATTGATCTATTTTCATATTTTAAATTTGCCTGATATTTTTTATGCTAATTGCTTTACCTGTTTAGTTGAAACTTTGTTTCTTTTATTCTGTGCTCAATATTTGAAAGTTGAATTTCTTAATTGAATTATTATTAATATGAAGTATTTGACATTTTTAAATTTGGTATTGAGGCAACGTGCTAAAAATTGTGAAATATTATTTTTGTTGAAATATTCATTCCTGAATATTTTGTGAGATTTTTATAATCATTGTGATTGAGCCGTGAACTCCTTATTGTGAAAAATATTATTGTCGTTGATTTATTTTGGCAAGTTGAAATATTTGGGCACTTGAGGTACAAATTATGATATATTGTGATATTGATACGGATGCGGTGGTATAAGGTCTGGGTGTTGAAACACATTCGGTGAGATAAGGGTGGCTTGATACGCGTGGCTAGTAGGGGAACTACTAGAAGTCATGCGGTGTGATAAGTGTGGCTAAAACGCGGGATGCTATTTCGGGAAAAATATTTTCTTTAAAAATTAAATGTGAAGGCTCCTGCGGTGATATAAGAAAAATGAGATATTGTGAATTTATTTATGATTTTGGACTACAAGGCGGTACCTCGGGAGTGCCCTTGTTGATATTTCTTTATGGCTGCATTTGCTTTTGGTCATTTTTTATTTTCCTTAAAGTTGTAAATTTCTGTTTTCCTTCCGTGAGGTATTAATTGCCCTTGTTCTGTGTAGTTAAATTGTGACATACTACTTTATTCATTTTCATTGTTATTTTTATTATTATATTGTTAAATTTTCACCTTGTCTTTTTATTATTTCCCGTAGGGCCTGACCTGACCTCGTCATTACTCTACCGTGGTTAGGCTTGGCACTTACTGGGTATCGCTGTGGTGTACTCATACTACACTTCTACACATCTTTTTGTACAGATCCAGGTACTTCCTATCAGACCAGGTATCAGTGAACTAGCTGCACGGGGAGACTTCAAGGTATATCTACCAGCGTCCGCATACCTCGGAGTCCCCTTCTATCCTTATTGTGTTTCTTTCCTTATTCTCTTTAGACTCTAATGTGTAGAGACACTTAGAATAAATTCTTAGAAGCTTGTGATTTATTTCTACTAGATTTTTGGAGTTGTGATTATTTAAGTTGTCGTTCTTATTTATTTTAGCTGTTAAGATTTGAGTTTCAGTTTTGTATTCCGCATAATTGATGGGCTTACCTAGTCTTAGAGACCAGGTGCCATCACGATATCCTACGAAGGGAAATTGGGGTAGTGACACCTAAGCCCCCAGCCGCCGCCACTGTTCCGCGCCTCCACAACCACCATTGCTGTGTTGCCACCACCACCACCACTATTTTGCCTCCTCGGCGGAACCACCACTGCCATTGTTGTTCAAGGTTAGTAATCTACTTTATTAGATTTTTAATGTTTAATTTTCGAAATACAATTTTATGCAATTATTTAGGATTTTTGTCTATTTAGGATTTCTGTGACTAAATAAGGTTTATGAACTACATTAGATTTAGATTTAGAATTGAACTACCTAAAATTATAATTTTTCAGGGGTTTTGGTTTGAACTACATTAGATTTAGAATTAAGGTATAAATTATGAACTACTTTAAATTATGAACTTATGGTTCTTAATAGAATTCAAATTAATGCATTTAAATTATTTAATGTATAAATTAATTTAAGGTATAAATAATGAACTACCTTAAGTTATGAACTTATGGTTCTTAATAGAACTCAAATTAACGCATTTAAATTATTTAATATATAAATTATGAACTACAATATCAATTAATCTAATTGTGTTAGTCTAATTGAATTAGTCTAATTGAATGGCTTAACTAATTCATTGTCTAGCGAGTCTAATTATATGATTAATGATAGGGTTAGAACAATAAATTGTAAGGATAAATCAATCTTATTATATGGACTTTTAAATAAATTATATCAAACTTAAAATAAATTACAAGGATATATTAAGCTAGTTCTCAATCTAATACTAAGTGTAACGATACAATCTAAGTTAATTGAATTCATTTATGGATATATATGAACTTTTAAATTAATATAACATGCAATTTATTTGTTCTATGTGTAGATGGAATATCGTAGTTGGATGTATAGTAGGAATTATTNTATTATTCTTGTGAACCGAGGAATGTTCGGTTGGGTTTGTGTGCTGATGGTTTCACGCCATTTTCTGTTTCTGCATCACCATATTCATGCTGNTGTCACTTGAACCATTTTAAATCGGAGGGATGATTAGGTGTCCTTATGTGAAATGCAAGTGTTTGCATTTTTTTGGTTTGGAGGATGTTAAGACTCATCTTTATTAAAAAGGGTTTATGGATAATTATTTTATATGGACTAGTCATGGAGAGGTTGATGGTAGTGATGGTGTATTTTATAACATAGTTGTTGGTGAAAGTAGTAGGTCGGTGGGGAATAACATTCAACATCCTAGATACCATGAAATAGTTGTGGATGCTTTTGGGATGCACTTCGAGTTTGAACCCCATGAAAGTGTTGAACAAGCTCCTAACGAAGAGGCAAAATATTTTTATGAACAGTTAGAGGCCGCGAGTCGTCCATTAAGTGAAGGGAGTATGCACTCTCAGTTGTCTGTTGCGGTTAGATTATTAAGTATCAAATCAGATACTAATATTTCTCAAGCAGGAATGGATTCTTTCATTGGCCTTGTGAGTGAACTAGTTGACCCAACTTTCAACATACCTGAAGATTTCTATAAGGCTAAAAGATTGGTTTCTAAGTTAGGACTCTCGTCTATGAGAATCGATTGTTGTGAAGATGATTACATGTTGTATTATAAGGGTGATGCAGATTTAGAAAGTTGTAAATTTTGTGAAAATATTCGTTTTAAGCGGGTTTCCAGCGGGAAGAAGGTTGATGTGAAGTCGATGCATTACTTACCTCTTATTCCTAGATTAAAGAGGTTGTATGCATCGATGAGTTCCGCTCCTCATATGAGATGGCACTATGAAAATAGAAGGCCGCCTGGTGTTATGTTTCATCCTTCAGATGGGGAAGCTTGGAAGCATTTTGATAGGACATATCCGGATTATGCTTGTGAACCGAGGAATGTTTGGTTGGGTTTGTGTGCTGATGGTTTCACGCCATTTTCTGTTTCTGCATCACCATATTCATGCTGGCCAGTCTTTATTATGCCGTATAATCTTCCGCCTGAAATGTGTATGACTAGTCCATATATTTTCTTAAATTGTGTTATTCCCCGTCCCCACAATCCAAGGAGTTTGATTGATATATATTTGCAACCTCTGATTGATGAGCTAAAACAGTTGTGGTATGATGGAGTTGAGACATATGACATATCAACTAAGCAAAATTTTAACTTGCGTGATAACTTAATGTGGACCATTAATGATTTTTCTGCGTATGGAATGTTGTCTGGGTAGATGACTGCTGGAAAGTTAGCATGTCCTTACTGCATGGAAAATGGTAAAGCGTTCACTTTAAGACATGGCCGAAAGCAGTCATGGTTTGATTGTCATCGTCAGTTCTTGCCAGTTGATCATGAGTTCAAAAGGATGAAGAACACATTCAAAAAGAACATAATTGAATGTGATTTGCCACCTCCAATTTTGTCCGGTGAGGAAATTTGGGAGAGGGTTCAAAACCTCACTAAAGTTACCGAGGCCCCACCTTCTAGATTTCCTGGATATGGGGTTACTCATAACTGGACAAAATAGAGCATATTTTGGGAGTTGCCATATTGTAAGGATAATCTTCTCCGACACAATCTTGATGTCTTGCATACTGAGAAGAACTATTTTGACAATGTATTCAACACAGTGATGGATGATAAGAAAAAGACAAAAGATAACCCGAAGGCTAGACTGGGCTTACAAGAATATTGCAGGTGACCTGAATTACATTTGCAGTCTGCGAACAATGGTAAGGTATTCAAGCCCAAGGCCAGCTACACATTCACTTTGGAACAAAGACGGTAAATTTGTGAGTGGGTTGCAAACCTAAAGATACCTGAGGGCTATACTTCGAACCGATATGGTTGAAGGAAAGCTGACTCATATGAAAAGCCATGGCTGTCATATCTTCATGGAAACCTTAATCCTTATTGCATTGTGTGGTTTGCCTGAAAATATCTGGAAACCCATCACAGAGATAAGTTTGTTCTTCAAAGACTTATGTTCTACCACATTAAGGGAAGAAAACCTATTTCAAATGAATCAGAACATTCATGTAGTCAGTAATAAGCTGGAAACGATTTTTCCATATGGTTTCTTTGATGTGATAGAACACCTTGCAATTCACCTTGTACACGAAGCGCGGCTAGGAGGGTCGGTTCAATATAGGTGGATGTATCCATTCGAGAGGTAATGATCAAACCTTGATTTATTCTTGTAATTTTCTTTAACATAATAATTTAATAAGTGACAATGTGCAGGACTATCAGCAAGTGTAAACGATTTGTTAAACAGAGGAATAGGATTAAAGGATCCATATGCGAAGCCTATCTTGCAAAGGAAACTGCCCATTTTGTTCTTATTACTTCGACAGTCATGTTCCGTGTGCTAGAAATAAGCCCAATCGGTACAATGTCGTGATTGAGATTGATCCATTATATCCACCAATGTNTATCCATTATATCCACCAATATCCATATTCAATCAATCAGGCCGAGGTTCTAAAGATCGAACACAAATCAGCTCCAAAGCATGTGCGACTAAATTGTCTGGAAGTTCAACCCTTTCTTAATTAAGTGTTGATGTAAGATTAATTTACACGGACTACTATTTAATTTGGTTGATACAACTAACAAAATTTTCAATGTGTCGCTCAGTGACTTCGTGAGTCAATTTGGCCATGATGTTGTATATTCTACATTTGAGGCATGGTTTAAAGAGTGTGTAAGTGCATCTTACATACTTTCTCATATGTGAATATACATACTTGGTCACTTGTGAATATACTTTCTAACTTGTGATTTATTTAACACTACATGTAGATCAATAATCCAAACAACAGTGTTAATTAATTTTTGAAAGATATATCTTGGGGACCTACACCTACGTTTACAACTATGTCTAAGTATTTTGTGAATGGTTATAAATTTCACAACGAGAAATGCTCCAAGTATAAAAAAATAATAACATTGGTGTATGTGTCAAAGGTGGTGAAGGCAACCAGGATGGGGAAAATGATTATTATTGCGTGGTCAAAGAGATTCTAGAATTATCATATTCATGTTGGCCAAAAAAGAAGATCATACTTTTCCGATGCAAGTGGGTTGACCCAACACCTAGAAGAGGTACAAATGTTCACTAGCAGTACAACATAATTGAGGTTAATAAAAAGAGGGAGTATAATCGCTATGATCCTTTTATAATTGCAGAATACATTAGGCAAGTGTATTATGCTCCATATCCATTGCGGAGGGATAAGGCTGATTGGTTGGTTGTAATCAAAACTAAGCCTGTTGGTAGGATAAAAGTTGAGAATGTGCTAGATGTTGCTTACCAAAATGATACGTCTAGTGTTAACCAAATGGTGGATGATCAGTTAGAAAATGACTTGGAGCATCCTCAACGCATATTAGAAGAAGTTGATATGGATGAAATAACAATCATAGAAAATGAGGACAACGAATTACCTAATGAAAATTAAATAAGTGAAGAGGAAGAATTTTCGGACGAGGAAGGATACTTCGAAGACGAATAGCATGTTAGTTTTTTCACCTACTCTCAACTTATATAGATTTATATTCTCAATTCTAACATTTTTTTTAATTTATACAAATGACCGGTAGGGGTCGAGGTAAGTCTAGGAAGGATAAGAGGCCTATTGATCATGATGACGGTGTTACACCCTCGCTTCCTTCCAATCCACACTTGCATCTCTCCGCTACTGATGGCCAACAGCAATCTTCTAGGCACACATATTTTCCACCACATCTATCTACTTATCAGACTACCTACCATTCGCCCTCCCAGCAATATTCTTACCATTCTCCACCACAGGGCTATACCCCGCTTCCTCCATATGATCCTGCATATAGTTACATTGGTCTATCGAGTCATCAGTCACATGGCCATGTGGTGATACGCCTGTCATCTGCTCCATTTGCTTCATCACCAGTTGGATCACAACTATCTAGATTTCAGCCAGCCGGATCGCATAAGGGGTCTGGATCGCAGCAGGGGTCTAGATCGCAGCAAGGGTGTGGATCATAGCCATCTTCATCAGCGACCCCGTCTTCCTCTCCACGGAGTTCGTCTCCTAGCATTTCTAGACTTCGCATTCGGGATAGTAGCACTGAGCCAGATGCCTCCCCTTCTGCGCACGCTTCCGGTTCATGGGAGGAAGATGATCCAGAGGAAGTGCGGTATGATCGTTATCATAGGATGATCATCAGGCCTAAGGGCAATGGGAAAGATTTATTTATTACTTATTTGTTTTTGCTGAATTATAATAGCTAGTCTTGTTTATTTAATATTATTGCTATGTTGCAGGTTCATACCTAATCATCAGACTATAAAGATAATCACTGAAGCTCTTGGCCGGTTGTATGATGCACCCTATGCGACTTGGAGTGACTTTCCACCGGAACTCGTAGAGCAAATTTTCAACCAATTTAAGGCTTTAATACAATTCTTATCTAGAAGCATTATATTATCAATATTTTCATCTAACGTTACACACTTCATTTACAGACTAAGTGTGTCTAGGAGAACCGGCAGAACAGTGCCATTCTTGCAAATTTTGAGTTCAAATGTCGTAAGAGACTATCTGATTCCTTCTATTCTGCTCGGAAAAAAACCAAGAAGCCTTCATGGGTTCTACCGCACATATGGGAGGATCTATTGAGGCAGTGTACCACCGAGAAGTTCGAGAAGAAGAGTGAACATGGAAAGAAGGCTCGAGCATCTGAGAAGGGTGGCTCCTTGTACTATATGGGTGCAAGGAGCATGGGGACTGCGAGGAGACTATTGGTAATTCCTTAAAATATTTAATTCTATATATATCAAACTATATTTATATATTTTAATTTAGTTAATATGTTTTATTATATTTGTAGGAAAAACAATATGGGAGAAGATGACTCATGATGCGTTCTTCATGGAGACTCACATCCGGAAGAAGAAGGCACTGACATATCCAAGTAGATGGGTCGAGGACCAGGCGTAGACTACATATGTAAGTTTCATAACTACTATAACTTAAAATTAATGTTTATAATATTATATAGTTAATAATTTTCTATCTTCTAAATAAAAGATCGCTATAAGATTAATGTGGAGGAGTACACTCAGAGCTTGCCACCAAATGAGCAAGGCGAGCGACCACCCATTTCCGACGAAGAAGTGCAGAAGATATGGTTGGATATTGTCGGTAGTCTTAAAAAGTGGATAACATACGGCCTTCCAGAGAGATCATTTCGGTGCTACAGGACTGGATTGCAAGGAATAGGGACTTCCGCCCAAGGCGAGGTAATTGATAGGTCGACTATCTCATCTATGGAGAAGAAGATCGCAAAGCTGACAGCAGAGCTTGAAGAGACAAAGGCTAGAGAACAAAAGAGAGATAAATAATTTGATACCCTTCAAGTTCATCTAGAAAAGAGGGACCAATAATTTAATCTCTTTCAAGGTCAGCTGGCCAATCTTCTTGCTAGTGGTGCTTTCCCTATTCCCCGGTCTCGTGAGCCTTCCCTATATGCTAATCCTTCTCGTCGTGATCCTTCGAACCATGCCGGCGATGAAGCTTCTAGTAGTGAAGATGGAGGTGATGCAATACAAAATACTCATTGAATGATGTTTGAACTTTTAACTTGTGAAACGTTTTGTTGTTGGGTATTATGCTTTGTTAATATAGTTTAGTGGAGATGAAGATGATTCTTTGTTAATAATAGAGTTTTGATAGTTATTATTGTTGTTATTGTTGTTGATATTGGTTGAATGGCAGCAATGTAATGCTGACATTATAGATGATTGGTTGTTGGCAGGTGGTGCAGCTATAAAACAACTGTATTCTGCCAAAATAATACCCAAAAAATCGACCGCCTACCGACCGACGTCGGTCGGAACTGTTCATTTGAATTTTTCAGAAATTCAAAGTTACCGACCGACTTCGGTCGGAATTGTTGAATTTAAATATTAAATATTTTAACAATTCCGACCGACTGTAGTCGGAATTTTTAATTTTACATTTTAAATATTTTAAACATTCCGACCGAAATCGGTCAGAATTGAACAAATTTAAAAAATATTAATAATTAAAGTTCCGACCGACGTCGGTCGCTAATTTAAAAATAATTTAAAATTATTTCCAAAACTACCGATCGAAGTCGGTCGGTATGGTTATTTTTTGTCAGATAGTTTAGTCAAAGTGTGTTGACAAATACCGATCGAAATCGGTCGGAAATATCGACTGACTGCGGTCGGTGCCGTATTGCGACCATTTGTTTTCAATGAATTGAAATCGGTCGGTAATCGGTCGGTTTTTGTTCGATTCTGACCGACTTCGATCGGTTTTTGTGGAGGCTTTTTGACAGTTTTTTAGTAGTGTGAAAAGATACTTTTTCTTTGCTTGAAGACACAAAATTATCTAAACATTATTTTTGTCCCAAGAAAATAAAAATCAGAAACGTTGGTCACCATACAAACTAGTATCTGCTGTACTTAATTAGATTTTATTCTCCTATTTATGATAATAATAACAATAAAATCCAAACAAACATAAGAACACGAAACTTTGTTTTGTTGGTTTATTTGTTATTCTTAGCAGATTTGAACCTTATAGCTCTTGACAAACCCTATGTCCTTTATTATGATTTTTCTACACTAGGTGCCCTATCAAGTGGTAAAATGGGTTAAAAGGGTTTGTAAAATGTTAGAATTTCAGTAATGTGTATCACGACATAGAAATTGTTAAATCTATCTTCCGAAACACAAAAATGGATGATGATTGTATAAATCATAACAATCAACTTAAACGAAAATAAACAAAAGAAGTCCTCCTTTTTATTTTATTTTAACAAAGTTTCATCTTAGGTTGTTGTCAAACACCCCATACAAACATTCCCACAGGGAAAAAGTCATGCAATTATGCATAACTCAAAAAATAAGGGTTGCATGGCTACGCCCCAAGAGAAACTCATAAACAAAGGACATAAAATCAAGAAAATTAAAAATGACTAGAAACATCTGCATAGCTTAATCCCATGCATGAAAAATTTTGGAAAATCTCAATTCTGGTACTTGAATGAACGTTATCTTGCCCAAAAAGTAGTGTCCGATGAGTAAATGGTAGCTTCAGATAAGATAAAACTNAATAATTAAAGTTCCGACCGACGTCGGTCGCTAATTTAAAAATAATTTAAAATTATTTCCAAAACTACCGATCGAAGTCGGTCGGTATGGTTATTTTTTGTCAGATAGTTTAGTCAAAGTGTGTTGACAAATACCGATCGAAATCGGTCGGAAATATCGACTGACTGCGGTCGGTGCCGTATTGCGACCATTTGTTTTCAATGAATTGAAATCGGTCGGTAATCGGTCGGTTTTTGTTCGATTCTGACCGACTTCGATCGGTTTTTGTGGAGGCTTTTTGACAGTTTTTTAG
>AWOL01S0046034.1:5013-16144 GCA_000715115.1 Nicotiana otophora
CCATCGCCATCGGAGTTTCTTCACCCGCCTTAAATTTTGCATCGTAGATAAGAGTAAGCAATTGGTATTCGTACCCATCTTTGGCTTTGATGTAGTACGTACTCTTCGATGTAAAATTGAGGAAGTCTTGCCATAGAATTAATCTAATTAACACATGACGATCTCTAAGGAATCCGATATTACACTCACCTTTGATACTACATTGAGTTGGAATTATTCGGCGAAGCTCGTGAATCTCCGGAGATCCATATGAAAGCTTGCCAACGATAACATATTGGAGGCCTTCAATCACGTTCATTCGATCTACTTCTGCCTCTGTGAATTTAACCACTGGTTGGCCATTCAAATACACTGCTCGTCGCGGTGGAATGAGTTGAATTGAAGCTGCAGCAGTAGCCATCGCTGGAGGATTTAAAGAATTTGGTTTCAAAATCTTAGAGTAATCTAGAGGAGCTGGGTTGGAGTTAGTTGTTGTATGTTGTTGTGCAATGCTAGAGGAGGGCAGACCACCGGAAAATATGGCTGGTCACCGGCCATTGTGACCATTGAAGCCTAAAGCTCCACCTTGTCCGCGATGAACAGTAACGAAGTCGTTGTTCACGGTACTATTTGGCACTGTTCACTGCTACAGTGATGGCACAAATTTGAGAGAAAAAATTCTAAAGAGAGAATTTTCCAGACCTTTGTTAGTTGCCAAGCTAAGCCTTTTTTTTTTCAGTGGCCATTGTTTGGTCATGCTTATGATTTCATTTTTAAGTTAAATGGTCTCATTTGCAGTAGTTGACTTGTTTAGACATTTACAAATGGATTTTCAGTTAAAGGTTGAATGAATATGGTTAATATAGATTCTTGGTTTAAAATAAAAAGGTTATTTTCACATGTAATTTATTATGGCCATTTGCTCTAAAATTGGGTGTGAGACTGCCAATGTACTTCTCTTCTTGATTGAGCATGGGATTGATTTAATTTGTTGATTCATATGAGGGTCTCTCTATTGCCATGATTTAGTATGTTAAAATTTAAAGGATATTTTTTATATAAGTTGTTACAGAGTAAAATGAACTATTATTTGCTAGCTCCAGTTGGCCATTTGGTTATTACAGTTCAAAATAATGAATTTGGACCACATAAATTGAACATCATGAACCAAGTTAATAAATATTTTAGTTTAACCCATTTTCTTATAATAAATTCCAGTATCCCAACATCTCTATAATCCATAAGCAGACCCATTTCTCCTTTTACAAGAAGTTGACCCATTTTTAAAAAATAGATGGAGTTGGTCCAACATTTATTTGCATAATTTTTCCTAACAATAAGGCTAGAAAATAATAATAATCAGATTTTTTTTACTAATTAAATTAACTCATTTCCTTCTAATTAATTTAAATGCTAGGCAAATAGTAGGCGTGCTTTAACTTCATGGAATCGCTTGTGTAGCATGATGTTTAATATTTAATAAAATAATTCAATAATCCCAATAGCTTAATTAATTTCTAATTTAATTAATCTCTCGCTATAATCGCGGATTCGCTTCCGTAGCGCGATAGTGGCATCTAATAATTTTCTAAACTAATTTTCTCAAAACGTAGTAATCTTTTTCAAAAGTAATATCGTAGTAATAATCCTTGTCATGATTGCGGATTCACGTGCGTGGCGTTGTTATGACAAAATTAATAATTCTTGTCTCGATCACGCATTCGCTTGTATAGTGTGATTACAGCATCTTATTTTATTCAAAACATATTTAAATAGGCAAGCAATAAAAGGGACATAGGTAAAACATGAGAAGCAATAAAATACAGTTTTGTCCAAAAATAATACCGGCCAAATGTAATTATTAAAGCGACCGTGCTAGAACTACGGGACTCGAAGAATATCTTACACCTTCTTCCCTTTCAATAGAATTCCTTACCCGAACTTTATTTTCGCAGACCAAATAATAAAAGAGTCAATTCCTCCTTTGAATAGGGATTCAAATAAAAGATGACTTGGAACACCCAAAAATCAATTTCAAGTGACGACTCTAAAGAATAAAATATCCCTACTTCAAAAATGTCACTTTAATTGAAAAAACTCTTTAACCTTTAATATTCCATAACACCATATCTTGTGAGGTAAAAAGGGGTGTGACAATTATGCACATTTACTCTAACTATTAATTATTTTTCAACTTAGTTATCCATGTGTTATGTTAAATTTGTATCGTTACTCCGTATTTAGTGGTAATATAATTTTAGAAATAGTTCAAACATAACATACTTCCTAGCTAAAGGGATAAAAAAAACACATATAATTAAGGCTTTAGCTATAAAAGCAATTCCTTTCCGAAGGTGTTTCTCTCACCCAAAAAGAAAATAATGGAAAGAGTCGAAAGCTATTTTTCGCACAAAAAACCCATGTGTTGATAATAAATATAAACATTAAGCGAATAAGACTTATCAGCATTAAGTATTTACATTAACCCGATGAATATATGATATGTGTCTTTATATAAATCGTTAAGGTTTTTTGGGGTTAGTGAGCAAAGCAATATGGACCTGTAATGCAAATGGGGCATGATGATGATGGGACATTGGACTCCTTCGAATGATTAGGCTCTAAAGAGTTTGTTTGGAAATTACACTCAATAACCTTAAAAATAGATGGTCTTAATTTTTTGACCTCCGCTTGTCTTATGGAAAAATCTTTAAGGTCAAAATAGTTAGCCATGAATCAAGCTAATAAATTTATTTTTTTATCCATGGGGCAAACGGGATCAGAAAATCAAAATCACTCACTTCTAAGGCTATTCTTACAAATCATTGAGTTAGCTTTGCCAAATCCATACAAAGTGCTGGGCCATATGCTATGGGTAATGGGCCTGAAGCGGAAAGCGGGGGCGATGTGGCTCCTAACTCCTAAGGTTGCCGGCGCTAAAATATTACACTGCTTAAATTGATTTAAAAAATTATGTATGTACATCATAATTTGAATTCTCTTAAGTTTGTTGTGTGTATAAGTTAACTTGCTATTAATTTGATTGTATCCCAATTCTCTTTTCTTTTTCTTTTTATAAAATTAAGTGGTTTACAGGGAAATCCAATTGGTTTTACCATTGACTCCTAAATACTGCACTTCGAGTTATGACCCACGTAAATTTAAATAATAGTGTTGTATAAGATCTTCCACAAAATCGGATCGTGTCTAAGGACAATTTTCTAAATAAAAAAACTTTTGATCTTCTTGCTGTTGTTTCGGTAAGCGTCCACCAGGGGTCACTAACAGAGGTGGATTCAGGATTTAAAGTTTATGGGTTCGTACAACGATCTCGAGTTATATATATATAATAATAACTGGGTTCCCAATCAGATTTTTATAAATCTTTAATAAATTTCTTAATACAAATACAGGGTTTGAGCAAAAACTTTTGGGTTCACGGGAACCCACAACCCTAAAGCTGATCTGCCCCTGGTCACTAGGGTGTACAAAGAAAACCGACAAACCGTATCAAAACCGATAATCTGAGTCAAACCAAGAAAAAATAACCGACTATGGTTCGGATTGATTTGGATTGATGTTAGGAAAAAGAACCTGATCATAATTGATTTGATTTGGTAACTAAAAAATTCGAACCAACCCGACATATGTACACCCTTAGACTCCACTGCTATTTGCACGGTGAACACACCTGAGTTGACCTTTATGAAATTTGAACAGTTTGGAGTACAAATTCAGTGGTAGAACCGCAAGTCAAAGACAATGAGTAACATTACCTTATACCTAGAACTAGAATAGAATCATCTACCACATGAGACCCACGAGAGTCTAGTGCTACCAAAAGTGTAAATGTCATTTCAATTTCAAAGTCAAAGACAATCCTCAAAGATTTTCACAACCACCATGTTGAATGTTAGAAAACATTACTATAACACACAAAATTTTAAGTTGGGAAAGGTCAAAATTTCAACCCACTTACTCATTAACCACTCAACACCCCCAAAAGAAAACATCCGCATATATTCTTTGTCCTGATACAACTACTGCATTTGGATATTTAGGTGTGTTTGGTATGATAGAGATGATTTTTCGAGAAATATTTTATTTTTTCAAAAATGACTTATTTTTTAAGTGTTTGATTGGAATTAAGTGGAAGCTATTTTTTGCTTTTTTGTAATTAAATATCATTGATAATAATATGAGCAAACCTATAGAGTTTTGAGTAAATTTTTGAGGATTAAAATTTATAATAATGTCTAAGTGTTGGTTAAGATAGTGATATAAAGTTAAGGGTTAAGATAATTGTGAAGAAAAATGACTTACTCCGAAAAGTGAGGGAAGTCATTTTGGGGTAAATATATTCCTTGAAAAATATTTTTATGGCAACTAAACATCAGAAAATGACTTTTTTGAAGAAAAAAAAAGTTAAAAATATTTTCCATCATACCAAAAATACCCTACATAGAGCTAGAAGCAATCTTCAATGACTTTGAAGAAGTGTAAAAGGCGTTTGAAATATGACTCGAAGACAAGTGTGTAACATTACATACAAACTAAACCATAATAAATTAAACCTGAAATACTCAATCAAATGAGACCGTGTGATCTTGAGACCAGGTGCATGTTTCATGGACAATTTGACGTATATTTCCAATTAAATACTATGCATGATCTCATCATATAACTAACCAAAAGAAAAGATGAAGCTAGAAAGAAAGACAAAAAACACTTAAAAATTAAGGGAAATTAAAGAAGGAAAGCGAAAAGGAGGAGCCTAAACATTATCAATGACAAAAGCAAATAGAAAGAGGAAAACAAAATAAAAAAAATAGTAAAAGAAGTGTACAAAGTCAACCACTTTCTAAACATGTCTTTGGTTATATCTGAATTTATTAATTTCAAGGTTCCCATCATAACAACCCAACTCCCCACAATAATATAATGGTTACTGTACCAATTGTAGTGGTATGATAATTTCCTCTCTTCTTCCCATGAAACCCCCCCCGGGACTTGCCGTGCCGTCAAAACTAGACTAATTTTTGCTGAATCTGATGCATCCAAAAATGACATTATTTATTTCCATGATTTTCCATGATCCAAAGTCTTTATTGATCAATATTTTAGCTTCATTATATTCCACTATTATAATATAATAAATGAAAATGATTAGTGCTAACAATTTCAGAGCTTATGGAAGAAGCACAACAGCTAGACTAGCCTAGCTCTAGAAACTATGAAAAGATCAATCAAATATTTGAAGGTAAAAGTTGTTCTGACTTTGAATATTGAACTTTTCTCATATGATACAGAATATGGCGAACTTTATACTAGTAGTAACAATAATTTTAATGACAGAATAAATAATAATAATAATAATAATAATAATACAGGAAATGTTACGTTGCAGATGAAGAAAATTAATTAAAACCTCAATGATGAAGCGGATTTGGGCCGGAGGGAACGAGGCGTTTCTCAACACCATAAATCGGGTCGATCTCACTTTCAGGCGGCGGAGACAGGCGTTTCCGGTGGTGTCGCATAAATGGCTTGAAGTCAAATTTGCTAGCTATTAATTCTCTCCTGCTGTTCGAAGTCCCGTGATTTGAGAAGTAAATAAAATGATGATTAATTATGCTAGAATTGGAGATTAAGTTGCAGCATCCAACAATAAAGCATAAGACGAAAGCTAACGAAAGAATAAGAGTGCTAACATTTTTGGAAAGCGGTGCCATAATAGTAAAGGAAAAGAAAAGTGGGCATGGAGATTAGAAAGAGTACTATATAGTATTAATAGTTTGAGGGGAATTTGACAGGTTGAAGAAGAAGAGAGAAAGAAGCAATAGACAGATATGTTTTTGTTAGAGAAGGTTGACATGGGAGCAATGCTTTTGCTTCCATAAGACTGAAGCTAATAGCTAAGCTTGAGAAGCAAACTTTTTATATTTTCTTACATATAATTTGATGTATTATAAGGTTGTATTTGTATGAATATTTGAGGAGGGAGGCAGAGAGAAATGAGGGGTCCAAATAATGCGGGGAGGAAGGCAAGGGTTGTCGACATTTCCTCCAATAAAAACTTGCTTTGCGTTCACGGTAGAGTGGCCATTAAAGTTGCTTAGTCAAACCTTCAATTATTTATTTTAATGGCAAAATGTACTTATTATTAACTTTGAAATAGGAGGCTCTCATCCTCACCTATTAATCTCAAGCCTACTATAACAAAATGTTTGTTGCCTCTTGGAAAGTTAAATTTGATAGAAAGTATTTTTTTCTTTTTAAAGAAAATAAAATTAGAAGAAGTATTTAACTTATATATCCGGATACCATAATAATTTTTACACTAGTCTATAGGGCAAAATATGATATGACACGTGGCTGACTAAAAGGAGGACGCGTGAAATCCAAGATGGAATGGCTCAAGACCGAACACAGCCACAACGCTTGTCACCGGAACGGATAACGTTCATAAAAGTTTATTAAATGCCCTGCGCCCGGTAGCATTTACTAAAGAATATTCTACAGCATTAAGAGCGACGGTCAGTTACAAAGAATTTAGCATTTATGCTCAACGTTACATCTTCATCAATGATCCTCGTAATTGGCATTAAAGAAGGGCACGATCCTAGGACCTCTTTCCCTAGACATAGCTATAAATAGTGAGCTCAGTTACCATTGTAAAGGACACAAAATTTCTGGCAAGAGCATATACTATATTTTATACAAAGCTTGATACAATTACACTCTCTTGCTTTTCGATCTCATCATTGCTGTATTCGGAAACCGTGTTTACGGAATCACAATCTTTGCTATTTCATCTACATTCTAAGGCTAAGTATTGTGTATTTCTTCGTTTATTATATTATTTTAGGATCAAATTAACTTATTTATCTAGAAACCACGTATAAATTCAACTGTACCATTTTACAGGTAAACAGTTTGACGTCCACCGTGGGGCCTAGACAGCCATGCAATTAAATTAATCCTTGCCTTTTTTACTAACGTGTTTTGATTACTTTGTCTTAGAAAAAGTCGCAAAAAATAGCATATAACACTGTTAACGATGCATACAACCCTGAAATTCGAGGGGATCAGTCTCATTTCGAGGACTCAATTAGTGACACCTGTAATGAGGGGAATGACGCCATGCCGGTGCATGACAGACGGTAACCTCGACAGGTTCGGGAGAGAACTCCCGATGATGTGACGAGGAGCAAGTAGAGGATGTTGTGAGGATCCTGCAAGAGCAACATGCAATCATTCTAGGCCATCTCACGCGGCACGATCAGGATATGACGAAACTGAAGCAGGGGCTATCAGGTGCTTCAAATAATGCAAACAGGCATGATCTGATTCCTCATGTCGTCCCCACGGACCAAACAACATAGAGAATCGATAACAACACCCTCAGGGGTGAAGTTGGCTCCGATGGGGCTAGGGGGAGCAGATCAGGTCTTAATAACGAGAACGATTCATTCAAAGATGAGCTTTTACGGTTCATGAGGGAAGTAAACACCCGCACAGATCAAATCCCGGGTGCACCACCAGTATTGAAAGGCCCGAACTCGAAGAAGTATGTTCAATTACCGTACAAGCCAAGTGTGGCACCAGTACTAATCCCGAAGCATTTCAAAATGCATGAAGTTCTAAAGTATGATGGAACTTCAGACCCACAGGAACATATTACCACCTACACAACGGCGGTGAAAGAAAATGATCTAGCCTCTCATGAAATTGAATCTTTGTTGCTAAAGAAATTCGGCGAAATTCTCATGAGGGGAGCCCTAACGTGGTATTCATTACTGCCCGAGCATTCCATAGATTCCCTTGAAATGCTCGCAGATTCTTTCATTAAAGCTCATGCCGGGGCCAGAAAGTTGCAAATCTGTAAGGCCGACATATTCAGAATCATACAAGGAGAAACAGAATTGTTACGAGAGTTTGTCACCCGATTCCATAAAGAAAGAATATTGCTCCTGGCCATCCCGGATGAATGGGCAGCTGAAGCATTCACCAGAGGATTGAATCCAAGAAGTTTAGACGCTTCCCGGAAGCTGAAGGAAAGCATGCTTGAGTTTTAAGCAACAACCTGAGCAGATGTTCACAACCGGTATGAGTCAAAGATAAGGATCGCAGATGACCAGGTCGGTTCTACATCATCAGCCAAAGGACGGGAGAAGAAAGGAGAAAAATCAAAGGATGACTACGACGCGAATAGGCGGACTTCGAAGGGTCGATTTTTGACCTATGAGCGTACCGAAGGCCGTGGCAAAAATTTCCGAGCAGCAAACAAGTTCACCGCTGATGGAGGGATTGATCGTTGTTGAAACAATAGATTGCTTCAAGATAAACAAACGCCGGGGCCTCGAGACCTTTCTTATCCTAGGTTGTCAGAATATAACTTCAACGTCAATGTAGTGGAACTGGTGTCAGCCATGAGGAACATTAAAGAAGCACGATTCTCGAGACCTATGAGGTCCGATTCCAGCTAGAGGGATCCCAATTTATGGTGCGAATACCACAGGACGAATGGTCAGCGGACAGGAGATTGTCGACATCTTCGGGGGGAGGTGGCAACGCTATTAAAGAATAGTCACCCCCGAGAATTCTTGAGTGATCGAGCTAAGAACAATTACGATTGCAACAACGCGAAATCTTCGAAAGTAGGAGAAGAAGCCCCACGCCAGACAATCAACATGATCTTTGGGGGGGGAATAAAATTAATAGGGTCACCTTTTCAGCAGCAAAGAAGACTAAAGCATCGATAACTCACAGCAAAAGACTCCGTGAGGACGATATCACTTTCACGGGGGAAGATGCAGACGGATTACTGTTACAATATCATCTTGGAAAGGCCATGGCTATACGATATGAAAGTCGTACCGTTGACGCATCACCAATTACTGAAGTTTCCAACGCTCGAAGGAATCAATCAGATAAGAGGTGACCAACCGGCAGCAAGGGAGATGAATGCAATCTCAGTTTCCAACGGCAAAGGAAAAGAGCGCATGACATAGCAATTACAGGAACTGACGCCTAATCCTGAGTTAGAAGAGGTTATTCCAGGGGCAGAATCGTCAGAAAAATATCAGGTGCCGAGATATTTTCAAGTACCGGAAGAAATGGATGCGATGAAATCTACGGTAGAGGAACTAGAGCAATTCTCATTGTTCGAAGAATTTTTAGAAAGAAAATTTCACTTGGGAACATGACTGCACCCCGAGCCCAGGTCTGGTTTTATTGAATTCTTTAAAATTAACGTTGATTGTTTTGCATGGTCGCATGAGGATATGACAGTTATCCCGACGGAAATAGCCGTGCACAAGCTGAGTTTGGATCCCAACGTACCACTGGTGCGACAGAAAAAATGCCCTATTACCGAGGCCAGGAATAAATTCGTCAAAGAAGAGGTAATCCGTTTGTTTAAAATTGGTTCGGCCAGAGAGGTAAGATATCCAGACTGGCTAGCCAATGTAGTAGTAGTTCCTAAGAAGAAGAAAAAATTTGTATGTGTGTAGACTATAAAGATCTTCATAAGGCGTGCCGGAAAGATTCATTTCCACTGCCAAATATCGATCAAATGATTGATGCCATGGCTGGGCACGAGTTAATGAGTTCCCTTGAACAAAAATTAAATAAACAACCTTTTACATGCTAAAGCCTTTAGCAATTTAACATCAATATTTAAAAGATACCACAGGTGTCATTCTGTTCATCAATTTCCAAAACAAATACTTTCCATGGAAACTTATCTCTAGCATTCAAATATGTATACTCTTGTAAATACGTAAGTTTTGATAAAAAACTTATAATATTTACCTTGAGTGTCATTTTTCCAACAAGATTTAAAATAAAATTTTATAAAATATCATGACACTACATAATATTTTAATACATGGAGACATCCGTACTTGTTTGTCTCCACAAGCACGAAAGCACATTTGCAAACAGCTTAAGTATTAACTCGAAACATACTTTTAGAGAAAGTCCCTCAAGAAGAGTAAGTTTTAATCAACTTACCTCGCTTTCGCTTTATTAACATTCACAAGCTTTCAATCCTCCTTCATCATTCCAATGTTGATTAAAATGCTCAACATCACCAACAAGTCGATATCTATAATTAGATATCCTAATTACATCAAAATATGACCTAAGATATTGATCAACATTCATATATGGCTCATAAGTTGGATACAAGCCTCCAACAACTCAAATCGCCAAATAGATTTACAAGCTAGACCATTCAACTTCATTCTTATATTTTAATACCCGTTCGAAATTATTAATGATACTACATCAATTGTCCAACGCCACCAAGTTACTATTCATCGTCTTTCATAATCAATACTTGCAAAATATACAATTAGGGTGATTACTTAGTTGATCACTTCCAACTTTTGCTAACAAATAACTCCATAGGTTCATTGTATTCATCAATTTCATCGCCAAGATTACTACTCATATTCTCTCTTAATTTCTTAAAAGTACTATTTATTTTATAATCCAATCTTTAAACCATTAAGACTTGGATCCAATGCTTCAAATACTTCTAACTACTCATAATAAACGAGTTTGAAGCATTGAAATTACCTCTAGTAGATCAATCTTAAAAAATCACAACGTTGGTGATTTTTGTGTTCTTGAGGATTTGATGATGAAATCTAGTATTTGGATGTAAGAATGATGTTAGAACTCATGTATATTGAGTAATAATCAACCCAAAATATCATTAACAACTTACCTTAGTTGATTGGAATTGATTTGAGCTCAAAGTCGTCTCTTCACCTCAAGAACCCTAACCCCCAATACATAAAATACTCTCTTCCCCCAATTTTGTATTTATAAGTATAAATTTCTGGATTTCAGATGCGGCCCCAGATGCTTAGCATCACCACTTCACTCCTATTTGAATCTCGGATGCGTACCTGGATGCTATGGCAGCGCTTCACTGTCTGCCTTTCTTTCGGACGCGACCTCGGATGTTTCGCATCCGCAGACTCCTCTGTCATCCTTTGGTAATTTGGTCATAACTTCTCGTAGGAATGTCAAAATGCCAAACTGTTTGAAGCGTTCGAAACTAGACTCAAAGATCTTTCATTTGATAGGTTGTCCAT
This sequence comes from Nicotiana otophora, assembly GCA_000715115.1. Lineage (NCBI taxonomy): Eukaryota > Viridiplantae > Streptophyta > Magnoliopsida > Solanales > Solanaceae > Nicotiana > Nicotiana otophora. The sequence goes on from AWOL01S0046034.1 coordinate 16,104, forward strand.
CACATAATTCCTTATATATATATATATATATACTGTCTCTT
>AWOL01S0046034.1:18270-44605 GCA_000715115.1 Nicotiana otophora
TATATATATATATATATATATATATGTAGATATGCTCGTCTAAAGTTTGGTCTTGTGCGTACTCATTTGGAACTTTAGTCTATCATGTAATTTTCAACTTGACTTATCCCAAGGGCTCTCCTTATGCCCTATATCACTTCAAATACACCTTGTACACTTGTTACCATATCCAATTAATATCCATAATATTAGTAGTCCTCGTCTGCACACAAAATAATATAATTAACACGCATCAACTTTTTTAATAGCGCTAAAGTATTTCGAAATTTTCCAGGGTTCTACACATTCGATATCCTGAGGAAGCATAACATGAAACTCAACCCCGAAAAGTGTGCGTTCGGGGTCAGCTCTGGTAAGTTACTAGGTTTTATGGTCTCACAAAGGGGAATTGAAGTAAACCCCCAACAAAATCAAGGCCATAAACGATATCCCGGATCAATTATCAATCGTGATAGATGTCGAAAGACTTACAAGAAGGTTAGCAGCTTTGAGCAGGTTCATTTCCCGGTCGTCGGAGAAGTGTCATCGCTTCCTTACATTGCTAAAAAAGAAGAACAATTTCGAATGGACGTCAGAGTGCCAGCAAGCTTTGAGGGACCTGAAGAATTACTTATCAAGCCCTCCATTGCTCTCAAAACTAAAATAAGACGAAATATTGCTAGTCTATCTCGCGGTTTCAGAAGTTGCGGTAAGTGCGGTTTTAGTCCGGGAGGATGAAGGTAGGCAGTTTCCTATTTATTACGGTAGCAAAACTTTAACGGGAGCAGAAACTCGCTACCCACATTTGGAAAAATTGGCCTTAGCTCTCGTAGTCGCCGCTCGGAAGCTGAGGCCCTATTTTTAATGCCACCCAATAGTTGTAGTGAGTACTTTCCCTTTGCGGAACATCCTTCATAAACCCAAACTCTCGGGCAGATTGGCCAAATGAGCCGTCGAAATGAGTGAATTCGACATAGAATATAAATCGAGGATTGCAATTAAGTCACAAGTCTTGGTTGACTTCGTGGTCGATTTTAGTCTGGGACTGCTACCTATGGAAACCAAGGAGGCATTAATGGTGTCGGAATTGACATCAAGGGCTTGGACCTTATTTACGGATGGAGCCTCGACCGTAAAAGTTTTCGGGCTCGGAATAGTTTTAATCGCGCCTTCGGGGGAAACCTTAAGGCAAGCCATCAGCACGATCCCTTTAACTAACAATAAAGCAGAGTATAAAGCTTTGATTGTAGGGCACGAATTGGCCAGAGACTTGATTCTGAGATTATAGAAATCAAATGCGACTCACAACTGGTGGTAAAGCAGGTTTGCGAGATATTTGATACCAAAGAATAATGTATGCAACAATATGTAGTAAAGGTCCATGCTCTTTTGGCACGATTCCATGAGTGGTCAATAAGACAATAACTCATATCCCCAGAGAGGACAATACAGAAGAGGATGCATTAGCAAACTTAGGTTCATCGACAGAAATAAAGAGAACGGAGTCTGGAACGGTGGTACAACTAATGATCTCAGTCCTTGATACGAATAGTTACTACGAAGTGAAGGCTAGTATGGTCTGGAGCCAGAGGAACGAAATAATCAACTACCTCGAGCACGGGAAGTTTCCTAACGATCCCAAAGCATCACGGGTGTTACGCACCAAAGGTTCACGTTATAGCTTCAGGAAAGGCCAATTGTATAGGAAATCTTTCCAAGGCCCACTGGCCCGGTGTTTAGGAGCGTCAGAAGCTGACTATGTCATGATAGAAATCCACGAAAGGATATGCGGCAATCACTCAGATGCAGAGTCTTTGGTGCTGAAATTGATACGGGCAGGATATTACCGGTTGCATGGAACAAGACGCCAAATATTTCGTACGAAAATGTGATAAGTGCCAATGCTACGCATCACTAGTACATCAACCGGCAGAACTCTTACATTTTGTTCTGTCCCCATGGTCGTTCATGAAATGAGGGATGGACATCGTCGGACCACTGCCACCGGATCCCGAAAAGGTAAGTTTTCTTTTAATTTTGACTGAATATTTTTCTTAATGGGTGAAAGCGGGTTCTTATCAGAATATCGGAGAAAGTGAAATGGTCGATTTATTATGGAAAAATATAATTTGCAGGTTCGGAATACCAAAAGATATAGCATGCGACAATGGGCCATAGTTTATTGGTGCAAAAGTTATAAAGTTCCTCGAAGACTTGAAAATAAAGAGAATCGTGTCTTCACCTTATCATCCGAGCGCAAACGGTCAAGAGGAGTCAACAAAAAAAAGTGATCATTCAAAAACTCAAGAAAAGGTTGGAAGCAGCAAAAGGCAAATGGCCCGAAGAGTTGCCCGATGCTAATCAACTTAGAACTGCTCGAGGGACGCAGGGACTTGATGCATGTAAGAATGACAGCTCAAAAGCAGAGGATGGAGCGATATTACAATTGAAGAGCCAATTTTCATTTTTTCAAAGTAGGAGACTTGGCTCTAAGGAAAGTAACACAAAATACCTGGGAGCTCAACGCGGGAAAGTTAGGCCAAACGTGGGAAGGTCCCTATCAGATTTCAGCTGTCACTAGGAAAGGTTCATACGAGTTGGAGAACAAGAATGGGGACAGGTTTCCTAGCAAGTGGAACATGGCACACCTTAAAAGGTATTATTGTTGATGAACAACACTCAAACAAAAAGTATGTGCTACACTCTTTTTCCCTTCGTTCAGTTTTTGTCCCAATTGGGTTTTTCTCGCGAGGTTTTTAACGAGGCAGCGATAGAAAGCAAACTACAAAGATAACAACAATAATACCTTTGATAGCAAGGCAAATGAACAAGCTCCTACTCGGGAATGATTAAGTAATCTTTGGTTCGATAGCAAATTCCCACCGGGAAGTTAAGTTTGGTACCGAACAGAGGTTACCCGACCGTTCACGGCACAAACCGCCAGAGGACTGTTAGGTATTCTTTCGCTCGATAGTACGGATTCCTAAGGGAAAACAAGATATATTGCCGAGTGAAGGATTACCTAGCAATTCATTGGTGGGACTTTCGAAGATACAAGACTTCCAGTGTTTCAACTTGCATTCTTCGCATTCAAACACTGGGGGGAATGATATGAGGATACATAAACAATGACTGGCACGTCAACTGGGAACGGAAGTCTGGAAACAAAATGTATTATAGGGAATGGGGACTGCGCAGCTAGCCCTGTAGAAACAAGTTGTACAAGATAGCCACAAGTAGTGGCAATTTCTTTTCTCCATAGCAAAATGCTTATATAATTTCTGAAAATAGAAGGAATAAAATAAAATCCTTTTGGTTTTATCTTGTTTCTTATCTAAATGATGAGCTGATTTTGTCATTTGAAAGTTAAACAAATACTTCAAATGTTAGTGTCATAATGAACAGGAGACATCCTCTTCAAGAGCACCGTAAATATAAGAAGGCCCTCTCTTATAAAATCCCTCACGTTAAAGGGTTGGTTTCGGAAGAATCAATGCCCGGAATCCAAAATGCTATCGGGAAAAAATACACCCGAAGCCACATATGAAAAGGACGCAAAAATGCATAAATATTCATAGAAACCCTCATGTAAAAGGGAAACTTGCGCAACTATTCATAGAAACCCTGAAGTAAAAAAGGAAACTTGCGCAAATATTCATAAAAACCCTCACGTAAAAGGGGTAATAATCGAAAACAAAATGCTTCAAAAAATAGGCATCTGAGACTACACATAGTAAAGCGTGAATTGAATAACATGCGCAGAATGCTCGAGCAAATGAAAAAGTTAAAGGCTTTCATGGATATTCAAATGAAAGTAAGACTCAATCAACACTTGAAAAAAAAATGTCTTTATTTACAAGAACGGGCCAATACGTTACAAGTACAAAAAGAGAAAAGAAAGGAAAAGCTAAACTGCAGCGCCTCCGGGACCAGGAGGAAGAGAAGTATTCGCATTGCCGGAAAGAGTAGTTGGTTCCGCCAATAGCTCAGCGCTTTCCCCAGTTTGGCCTTCGGCCTTATCGCCTTCCGATGCTTCTTCAGTTTTCGAAAACTCAGAACCGGAATCAGAAGAACCTAGAGCATCAGACTGTGCCTAGATTCTAGTTTTTACAGTCAACTCAAGCTCTCGGGCCTTAGTAATTTCGGCATCAACATCGATGATACCATCTTTCGCCTCTTCCAAGATTTTTCTCCTCATGCTATACATGGAATAAGTTTTTTCAACAATGAGGGAAGTCTTTCGGAGCTTAAATTCTTATTTGAGTTGAGTGACCTCGGCAGAAAGGTTTTCCCGGGCGGATCTAGAAGATTGGAGGCTGAAGTCGAGCTCACAGACAGTTGAACTAAAGAGCCTATTATGTTCAACAGTTTTCCTGTACTTCTCTTCCAACTGGGCATGTTTCGCCTCCACGGCAGCAAGCTCTTCACTTTTGGAGTTCAAGGTTGCTTCCAAGTTAATCACTCTTTTAGCGGAGGCCGCCTCGCGGTCGGTTGCAGCAAGAACAACATTCTGGACTTCTGCCCATTTGGCCTTCGCCTCAGCAGCTTTGGTTTCCAGTTCTGAGAGGTGGAGAACGGTCTAGTCCTGTTTCGCCAAAAGTTGATCCTGTTCAGAAGTAAGTTCTTTGTTCTCAGGAATCAACCTTTGAAGGCCCTCAAAAGCAAGAAAGTTGGCCTATAAAATAATAAGAGGTAAAGTTTAGAATACATTCGTTCAAAGTAGAAGAAATAACAGAGGAAGGAAGGAACATACTGTTGCGGCATTATGCAAAGCATTGTTCAACAAAGACTCTTCCGAGAGTGTCTGAATCTTTTCCTAGGCTTTTTCTGAAGCCAAAGGCTTCAGGTAATTAGCAAGCTCCACCGGCCGTGATAGGAGGTTGCACTCGGTAGAGACCGAAAGAGTGATGTTCATCCTCCTTTGTGGATCTTCAGAAGGAGCAGCATAATTTTGCCCCAAAATCCCATGAACTGGGGACTGTGGAAGAGGAACACCTTCTTCATGGTCAGGTGCGGCCGATGGAGATGGTGTTGCAACCGCTGGTGGAAGAGTAGATGAAGATGGAAATGATGTAGTAGTTGCTGGTATTGGTGAAGATGGAAATGAAGCTGATGGAGTTAAAGAGTGAGAAGCAACTGCATCCAATGCATTACTGGTTATTTGATGCTCGCCAAACAAAGACGGTAGGGACCCGGTACTCAGCCTCGCAACACCGGTTACAGCAATTGGGAACCGGAAGCGGGAGTTGGCATATTCTACTAAATCAGATTCACCCCAAAGTGCTGAGCCGTCGTCTTCAGTTGGTGAAACTATCTCAACACGTTGAGCATCATGTTGAGATGATGAGGACTGTCACCTTTTGTGTAAAGAAACTCCCTCATCAAAAACTTCTTCATCATCAATCATCACAGTGTCTATGACCGGCCCAGAAGGAGGACCAGTCATCATCGCCGCCGGAGACGATTCGGGGGCATCCGTCTTTGCCCTTTTATTCTTTTCCCTTGTCGTAGAGGAGCGTCTTCTCTTTGTTTGTTTATCCTACGGTCGGGGACTCCGTAAAGAAATATTTGCACCCGAAACAGTCCCAGAGATACCTGTTCGAGTAAGTGCTTCCTGAAGCAGCCTCGTTGCATCAGCAGGATCAGCCAGAATGTCCTCCTCGGGGACAACAACAGAGCCCGCGGGTAGACCTAATTCCATGAACAAAGTTAGAAGGGTTCAACCAAGTTCTTCATCTATATTTTTATAAAAGCACGAATGTTAGGAAGCTAAATGTTAAGAGACGGAAATATCCCCGAAAAGTTGATGGACTTGTTTGCCCTTTAAAGTCAATTTTTCTTTTATGTAGCAATTTAATGATGGGTATAAATATAATTTTGGGTTAGGACTAAGTAACCTTTTTCTACTGGGACTCAATCCATTCTAAAATATACAATCTCCCTTCAACGAAACAACTTCATAATTGATTAAAATTATAATAATTACCTATATAAGAAGAGTTGGCAAAGAAAAATTCTACGAGCACGTAAAAGACTTGTCATATTATATATACAAGCACTGCCCTAATTATATTGAGTTTACATATAGAATTGTAGAAGTTTTATAACTTTATTTCTTGTGCAAAATTTATGTTTCTTATTTAATAAGATTATAATTTCAACTAACTAGTATTTACCAAAAACTAAACCTAATAGACGTTCGTCAAGTTAAGTTAAGTTAGTCAAGGACTCCTTCATGCTCATTTTAATCAGACAATTTGGTTTGGCTTAATCATCAATACACAGTCGTATCTATTTATTTATTTTTAGAATTTGACATGAAAATATTTAGCTTCAATAAAACTTAATTATAAAAGTTAAAGATTAAAACACCACATGAATGTTACTACGTTTAATTAAATCTTTTGGCGTTACTGTTCCTTTATTATGGTTATTCTTTCTTTCAATCTTCTTATTTTGTAGCAATAATGATGGATATATGTGCATTCAAGCATGTGTTTATCCCCAAAATTCAACTTTCACCGCAAAAAATGAATGATAACCTCTTTAGTTCGTCCTGAAATAATTGCATGTATGCTTGTGTATTGCAATGATGATAAGTAAAACACATAGCCAAATAATTTCAAATGTTGGACTATATTTGTGCAATATATTTTATTACATTGACTATAATATATTGTATTTTCCAATAGAGATATCAATGTTTACAACAAGAGTTCAAATAACAACGCATCTAAAGTATCTAAGGGAACAAACACCAAAAATATCATATATAAAGAAATATTAGATAAGATACGATTATATTTTTTTATTTCTATATTATAAGTACATATATCATTCACAGGTTCAGATGATGATGTTGAATTATTGTAAATTCAAGTATTATAGAAGTGTAATCACAACTGAAGATTGTATATCTTCTTCCACATCAATTGTTGCAGTCATATAGATAGCATTCTATGTAAATTTAATTTTTGGTCCCTTAATTTATTATATAAAAATTGATTGAGGATCTATGTGAAATGTATAAATATCAAATTGTTTAGTGATCGAACATCAACGTACTATTATTATCATGCAATGCACGTTCATAGAAATTAGTATACAAAAATGGAAGTAAGGTAAATTAGAGTTACCATGATTTTTGGCCTTCCACCCGTACTTAAGGGCCAGTTCTTTCCATGAACGAGTTTCGGGCGTTGTGACGTCCAAAATCTTCTGAACCTATCGGTTCAAACCTTCTACCACCGGTGGGAGCCATTAAATTGCTGAAACATGCGAAAGGTGAAGAGATGATACGGCCATAGAAGAATATCTAGTAAGAGGAATATTAAACAAATAACTTATGAGTGCGGTTCCAAGTAACCAGAAAGGATGAAGCCGTTGTCGGAATGATGTCGCTGGTGGCAACTGCAACGAACCGTTCCATCCACCCACGATCGTTGTTATCATCCATGCTAGACAACAAAGCATGGTGGCCACGCTTGCAAAGGTTTATCATTCCCCCGCAGAAGATTTTGGGGGAATATAGATTCATCTCATGAGCTAAGGTTAGCTTCTCTCCAGTTTATTGGCACAAGCGTCGGAGGCAGGCGACCATCCTCTGCACTGAAGGACTTACCTATTCCAAACATACCTGGTAGTGAAGGTAAAACCCCACGATCACGGAATCAAGCTCTCCGCTCAAAGAAAACACACCCAAAGTAAAGGGATACGTGAAAAAGTATGTAAAACCTTCTTTGGGAAGGGTCACTCGCTCCGGTAGATCAGGAACGATAATTTCCAACTCATTGAGGCGGCAGTCCTCCTTCACAGCAGGAATACTGGAAGGACGAATGAAAGAAGGGTACCTACTAACATCCCATGTATGAGGGTTAGCAGTAGGAAATTTCTCTTCAAAAATTTTCAAAGTACTAAGCCTTCTTGGGATGATGGAATCCATTGTTGGAGGAACAGAATCCTCGTTTTTGTTCTTAACTTTGTAGAACCACCATGTTTGGAGGAAGAAGCCGTTGGAAAAGAAGAAGGTATGAGTTTATGTTTGGAGAAAATTAGAAAAAAGGATGGAAAACAAGGATGCAAATCAGAAGCTCAAGCAATTGTGAAACGCAAAGGAAAAGAAAGTTGCGTATAAGTAAAATTTTGGCGACTAAATTCGTGGCCATGATTACCTCGATAATCGGCAAAAGCTATGTTGAATCATGGGATGACGCGTGTTCGGGGCATTAAATACGGAGAGACGTGCGTCTAATCAACTGTCAAAAACCTTCAGAGGGAATTATAGTAGTTCCCGCCAAAAAGGTATCTCTACCAACTTTCTGGTAACACAAAGTTAAGTCACCGGAAAGTAGGGGGACTATCTGTATAGGGCAAAACACGATATGACACGTGGCTGACTAAAAGGAGGACACGTGGAATCCAAGATGGAATGGTTGAAGACCGAACGCAACCATTGCGCTTGTCACCGGGACGGATAACGTTTATAAATGTATATTAAATGCCCTGCGCCCGGTAGCATTTACTAAAGAATATTCTACAGCATTAAGAGCGACGGTCCGTTACAGAGAATTTGGCATTTATACTCAACGTACATCTTCATCAATGACCCTTATAATTGACATTAAAGGAGGGCACGATCCTAGGACCTTTTTCCGTAGATATAGCTATAAATTGTGAGCTCAGTTACCATTGTAAAGGACACGAAATTTCTGGTAAGAGCACATACTTTATTTTATACAAAGCTTGATACAATTTCACTCTCTTACTTTTCGATCTCATCATTGTTGTATTCGGAAACCGTGTTTACGGAATCACTATCTTTGCTCTTTCATCTACATTCTAAGGTTAAGTATTGTTTATTTATTCGTTTTTTATATTATTTCAGGATCAAATTAATTCACTTGTCTAGAAATCACATATAAATTCAATTGTACCGTTTTACGGGTAAATAACTAGTAAGATAACTTAACATGTTGTAGCAGGTTATCTATGTTGTTTTTCAGATTACTAACTCCACTTATTATGGAACAATTATTTATATTTAGTACTATCTTTTAGGTGATCTAATACTGCAAAAGGAAAAATATGTATGTCGTCAATATTATTTCTTGCGATGAAAAATGATGTTACAAATTTAAGTAAATAAAAATTTACCTTTTGATAGCAGCATGGCTGGAAGTTACCATATCAAGAATAGTCACCAAGACGCCCATTATACATCATGTCTTTTGATTTGCTGGTTGCAAATCCAATCATATATGTGCTATTTTCCATGTTTTTCTTTTTGTGAAAGATCAATATGTAGCAGAAAAGAAAAAACCATCGAATTCGTATCTAAAGGTAGCATAAATTTTTGAAGCACAACTTATTTAAGCCAGAATTAACAATTCAATTCCGTGTGTGAGCTTGCTTACATTACCGGTCTCAAACCCAGATAAAGGAAGAAGGTTGTAGTAGGTTGACAATCAACGTAAAATTTGTCAATTCATCTTAAGTGGGGATTCATGTAGCTGACGCCAACTTATTTGAGACTGAGACGACGTTATTTATATTATTGAACGTTATTTTCTTTCTCGCTCTTTATTCTTTGCTTTTATTTATTTATTCAAGGAAGAAACAAAAAACTAATAGAGCGGTATGATTTAGTCATTCCTATGGCCGAATCGATATTACCTATTCTTTTTTTGTTCTTAGTCATTAACAAGAAGAGTAGAAATTATAAAAGTTCGTTAAAAGCATTCTCATGTTAATTTAATGAAATTCATTTATTTTTTTAAATTTTCATGTGCGCTTTCCTTTTACAGAGTCAACAAAAATCATTTTAGAAAGAAGGATATTTTGGTCAATATATGCTAAGAATTAACAACATCAACTTTACCATTAAAGAGAGGACATTAATTCTTTGATAATTCTTCAAATTCTGAAGGGAGGTCCATTGGATACTGCTAACTTAAAGAGGGAGGTCCAAGTCAATGACCCTAACATTTCCATATCTAATTGTTAAAGAAAGTGTTATCCAAGTCCTCAATAAAAAATAAAATAAAAAAGGGAAGAAAGCTCTTTTTTGATTAGTTTGTTACCTAAATAGTTTATTAATTATTGCAATTTCTTTGTGCAAGATCCCAATTTATCTCCCCCAAATTACTAATAGTCAAAGGTTAGGTATTTGGAGTAGTACATTGAAAGGAAGTTAAATTTCATTTTTGGACTTTGATGCGCGTGCTCCTGTTAAAGCACTTTGGATTCCAGAAATTTCTTTTTCTTTTTCTCTTTTAATTATGGATATCATAAATCTTATAGAAATAAAATGAGAATTGGGTGAAAACAGTGGGAAAATAGAATATTGGATTTTGAACAATCAGCAGGCCCGCACGACGGACGAGTCCTATTGGTATTAGAGGACTTGTCACCCATGCCAAAAGGTTTCCTTTGGTTTGGTCAAACAATTAATATACTACTTAAAATATAGATTTAAGTTGTATGTTCATCCGAGTAACTTAATCATGTTTTCAGATTATCAATTCATATTTTTTCAGCAAATTAAAACAAAAAGTCTCTTATTCATGCATTAGCAAACAAAAGGAGTCACGAGTTTCATGTAGAAACCATGTCGAAAACTGATTTTTGCAAAACTAACTAGAAGGTGACTACACCTATTTTTGTTCTTTTCAATAAAAGAATAACAAACACATCTAGATTGTCCCTTAGGTGACGAATATCTTCTTATACGTTTGTCATAATCCACGGTGATAACTTCAGTTCTTGTATTATCATTACCAACTTACTCGCATTTGTTAAAGAGTAAAGAGGGTACAATATTCATGTGTTACCAATTAATGCCAATTCAACTACTTTTATCTCGAAATAGGATACAAACCCTTTCTCCTAGTCTTAGGTTTAAGAGTTAAAAGGCGCATTTTTGTTTTTTTCTTTCCTGCAAAACAGTCCGCATATTCAGAAAAGGCCAGGCCAGGAGCAGGTAAATTAAAAGACAAGAGATCTCAGCGGCTAATCTTTCTATCCTGTTGAGGCTCCCCCTTTTCTTTCGGAAGTGGCAATGGACTTTGAATTTTGAAAGCTTTTAACCATATTGCAATAACTCTTGTCGGCTTCACCTTTTGTTTCATCAACCCCCAGTACTATGTTTTTCAAAAACACCAATTCTGCATATAGTTGGATTTACATACTCTAATTTCTATTATAGTGTACAGGGTAACAGGAGGACTAGTCATTTTAAAGTAATTAATAGGCGAAATTCAGACCATTCTAGTGTTAATCAAGATTTTGAGTAAGAAATGCATGTCCCTCTATTGTCACAATTTGAAATTGTGGGGTTTCTAAAACTTTTGTTCCTATTCTAAATCGATGTTCACTTTGTATTATACATGCATATTCATTTTCTTGTCAAATAAAATTCACTACATAACTTCCAGGGATATAACTTTCCTTAAAACGCACAATTTTTTGGTCTTTTAACTATTTAAGGTTTTGGATTGGAACATATAGACAGACACACAATCTAGGCTAAAATCTCCAACACATATTCTCATGTCATGGTCCTTGTTTCTCCAGCAGGCAAAAACTACTAATTCAGATTGCTTTAGCTCTTAGGAATAGTCAAGTTAGACTTGATCTGGTCGTTGTTGAGTCCACCAGAAAAACTGAAACATTGAGGCGTTTTCCTTTACCTATCACAATTATATTGATCAGATCATTGTGAAAACAACGTCGACAATTGGAGGCTTCTGCGCTTAGTACAACTATATACAATCGTTTCATATCATGCCATGATTTCTTCATAATCTACAATTTCTAGTCGATAAAACCAACATCGCCTGCACTAATAAAGTCTCCTTCTGTAAATATATACATAGGAATATAGTTTTCCTTTGTCATTTCCTTCTCGTCCATTTGTTACAAGTTGTAGATACCTTCCCATTTTATACCTTTAACGGTTCAAGACACCAAGCTTAGAGACAGCCACCTACTAAGAAATATTGATTCCAATTTTTTCAACCAACAAATTAAGAAATTTCCACACCTTAGGAAACAAATTAAGATGAAACTATCTAGTGAAAACATCAGAACCAGAAGAAAACCATCATCAAGAGGACATCCAAGATTCGTTGGCGTTCGCCAAAGGCCATCGGGTAGATGGGTTGCTGAGATCAAAGATTCTTTGCAAAAAGTAAGACTTTGGCTTGGAACATTTGACACTGCTGAGGATGCTGCACGGGCTTATGATCAAGCCGCTCGGACATTAAGAGGGGCTAATGCCCGCACAAATTTTAAACTACCCGAATCTGATTCTCACCAAGGTACAAATTTTGAAAATGCTGAGCCTTTTAATTTTGAAGAAGCTTGTAGAACAGAAGAACCTGAGAACGGACTTGTTGGTGCACTTAAGGCTAAATTATTTAACAGTAAGAGTTCAAGATCTTTCATTCAAGCATATGCTTCTAATTCCACTTCCAAAGCAGCAATTAAACCATCAGTTTCCTCACTTGAAAACAAGACAACATTGTCACAAACAGGACAAGCTGTCACGTTAGCCAGAGGATTAATGTGCAATAACGTGGAAGCTGTGAAATTACCTAAACGAGATATTACACATGTAAATAATGTTGGACAAGGTAAGAATTACTCTGATACTTTATTCCGGGGAAATCAGAATCTTGATTACATTAGTCTCATGAGTAGCGATCATCAGCCCGTGATCTCATCACAATTATGGCAAAATAACCAGTACAATAGTGGAACAAATTCAGCAACAATGTGGGCTAATGAGCAAGGAAGATTTCCTTGGGGAGAACCACAAATGAGTCGCGGTCACGACGAGGTTTTATTTAGTACAACTACAAATAATAACATTAACATCGGCATTTTTGGTGGTGATAATAGTACTACTTGTACATGGCCAATGTCAGTTTCAGTATTAGGGACAAGTGAACCAACGGTTGATTTGTCTACATTTGGGGAAGTAGATTTTTCAAATGCGCCAGTAATGATGCCCCATATGAATAATGGATTAACACAGGCAGCTTCAGTTCCAACTGAACAACAGATGATATTTGAAAATGGACTATGGAGTGCTGGTGAAAGTGCAGCCTGGGATCCTTTTCTCTTATCGTCTGTTCTTGGATAATACTAGCATTAGCAATAGTTGTGTGAGACAGTTTAGAATATTTTAAGCTTTCATAGACAACAGATATAACAGTATTCTTTATTTTTGACGGTTCTTTAATGTCTCGTGAGTAATACATGGAATTCAATTGTATAACAGTGAGGTAGCTATAGACCAATATTCAAACAGATGATAATTTTAAACTATTTCTAATAGTACAGGAGTATACTTGGCCATTTACCGTTCTTTCTTCTCATCACAAGTAAGGCCTATCTTGTTTATCCAGCTGGCTTTTTCTCTCTAGCTCATACAGCTAGCTTCTTGCTGGATCATGATCATGTTATTAAGCATTATGTATTATTCTCTTTTTGGAAGTAAAATAAATAGAGCAACACCATTTTTTTAATCGAATCAGAGAAACTTATGCTGTTATCCCTCCAGAAATGCTTTTTATCTTGAATCTCAATCATAACAAAACTTTAGAAGCAAAACTTGTTAGGTTCCATCTTTTTGGATATTATGAATCCATTTCATGATTTGTTCACAGCTTAGGACGCAAGAACTCATATACAAAGGGTCTACGCAGTGTCAATCTATTGTCACAACTAACTAGTTCACAAGTCTTGACCAATGGGGAGTGCTAAAAAAAAGCTTTAATCCAAACTTTACATTATCAGCAATGTCAGTCTATTGTGTGTATGACCTCACTGGAAGCAATGTGTCTCTGCTATTGTAAGCTAGGCGTCCAACCCCAACTCGAGAAAATGAAAAACTTCACAACAGATATGTGCCGGTAATGTTTGCTTACTGTTTTTTCTCTGGCTCCTAATAGTTAACTTTGATGTATGATACAGCGAACAAATCCGGTACCCCTAAAATCATTGCTTAGGAAAATGGAAAGAAGGTAGATATAAAATAGAGTGTCACGAGAAGATTGTTTACCTAAAGTTAGTATTACATTGATCACTCAATAATCCTTTTATTTCCGTCATCCAAAGCAATTGCCATATCCATTTCGACCAAAAAAAACCACACCCCACTTCCAGCAAGCTTATGTAAACAACAAAACGACACCTAAAATTGCTTTCATAAAGAATAATAACTCGAGAAAGATGAAACCAGATAGAGCATCCATTGACAACACCCATATGCCGGCTTCGACCATTTTGCCTTAAATACTTTTCTCTAGTTCTGTCGCACTCACATAGCTTAATCATTCTCTCACAGTTGTACCGTCCGCTTTTCCCCTTTTCTTCTCCAGCCATTGCATGGGTAACATCATTTCTAGACTCCTGAAGTAATCCATGGCATCAGGATTACTTTGATCATCAACCTTCCTCCCAGTCTATGTCATCTTCCTCATCGTTGTCATCTCCTGAAGCATCTGCTTGGACATTCAAGTCGCTAACCTTGAAATTTCCAGTTGTATTATTACCTGAAACATACCCAGTGTGAAGATGAAAGTTCAAAATAAATAAATAAAACACGACATATCAATTTAGCAGCCAAAACAAAGAGGCATGAAACTCTCTCTCTAAGAAGAATCAGAATCTAAAGAATTGGAAGAAAGATAAAATTTAGCAACAATCATCAGATTTAAAACTCTATTCAAGCAGACAGAACAAAATAGCACGTCATCCCAGCTATAAGAAGTTAGATAATTCTCATACAAGGTTGTCGTGTATTACATTATACATAGTAAACCTGCTCTTTGAATTTAGAAATGAATGAACAGTAATTCCTATTCGTAACAGCATGTTGATTTTGCATGTAAGTTGAAGGAGCCACCGATATGTAAGAGCACAAAAAGAATGCACTAAAACTAGGGCCAGGAAGGAATATCATCACGAGTCAATCTTCTTATTATTAGGTTGTGAAAAAAAACTATCCAAATTTATGCTATTATTGTAACACTGCAAGCAATTGCAGATCAACTCCTAGTCTCTACAATAACTTATTTACTGCTCTTCTTCTTTAAATCTTTCACCAAAGGCTTATCTGTTATTTGTTCATCCTTTTTACTACAGGTATTCCTTTCAGCAGTCATCCGGACAAATAAATACAATCCGCAGAGGGAAATCCTACTGAAAAATGAGATTAGACATATGAAAATCAATATTACAAAGTTGACATAAAGAAGAGAAAACGTCAACATAGAACGACCTACAGCTGTGATAGAGAATAAGACAAATACTCCATTTGAATCTGAATTAACTAACCCACTTTAGAATTAAAAAAATAAAAGAAATAAATTTACACGTAATGACGCAGTAGATATTTTGTATTAACTTGAGCCGAAAGAACACCTACTAGTAGCTGCACAAAATTGGCCCGAGAAAACGATGAGAAAAAAGAGGCCAATTGGAGAAGTTTTCTTTAACCTCCCAAGGGGCTAGATCCATCAAAAAAGCAAAAATAAAAAAAATAAAAAAAATGTGTGACTAAGAACGGTATCCCAAGGATAAGTTGTCAATAATTTGACCCAGGAAGAACTGACCCAAGCAAGGACACAGAAGTTGGTCGAATTTTGTCCAGTTGCAACGTATGCTTTTATTTATTGTCAGAGATATCTTAAGGCAGACTGTTCACTAGCTAAGTTTGATAGGGACCAAGCAAGGATGCAGAAGTTGGTCAAATATTGTCTAGTTGCAACATCACATTTATGCTTTTATTTGTTGTGGGATGGCAGGAAGCTCTCAATTTATTCCAGACCTACTATACCCGAGCCGCATCTCCGGTACACCCGAGCTTAGGGGTCAATTACGGGGGAGTCGGAAACTATATCTTAAGGCAGACTGTTTTACTAGCTAGGTTTGATACGGACCATGAGGAAGTTAAGAAAAGGGATAGTACAAGAATATCCCTGTAATTTGTCTTGAAGTTCCACCTACATAACTAAACTTCGCAGGGAACTTATTATTCCCATATTCTCGTCCAAAGTGTATCTACTGGCACTCTGGACAGTCTACGACTACTTTCTGGGAAGGGCATAACACGTGTCACTCACATGCGCTACACACGTCATATCGTATAAAAGCACTTGAGAAAGCTAGACTAATCATTGCTACAAAGTATATCATTTTTATTCATTTGGTCTCTCCATTTAAGACTCAAAAAATGGATTTGCACAATCAACGTATAAGGTAAGGAGTGAATTCATGATGTAGCATGCTAATAACTTTATATAACAAACTTCAATCACCTGCTCCTCCATTTTCAACGTCTTTGAACAGTCCTTGTATCATTAACTACTGAAAAGATTGAGGTATATGACCAATATAAAATTGTAGACTTGTATCATTTATGGTCTCTCCATTTTAGACTAAAAAAATGGATTTGCACAATCATCGTATAAGGTAAGGAGCTGAACACATGATGTAGCAAGCTAATCACTTGAATAATAAACTTCTCACTTGCTCCTCCATTTTCAACGTCTTTGAAAAGAGACTGAAGTATATGAACACAATAAAATTTACCTGCAGGTGGGGCCTCCTCCCATTCAATATCCTCTCCTTCATCCTCCTCTTCACGTTTGGCTTTCATGCCGACTTGGCGCTCAGTAGAGGTGTTATCCACTCCATCTGTAGTTGATGTTTCCTGTAAACTTTTGGCAGCTTCTTCTTGCTCTCTTTGTCGCTTGAATAGAGCCTCGTAATATGCCTTAACATATTCATCCTACCAAAAGTAAGACAAAAAAAAAAGGTGAGGCATTAAAGCATCATTAAAGAGCATAGAGGAATTCAAGCAAGAAAGGAAGGGGCAGAAAAGGAGGAAGGGCAGGAAGAGGTTAGGAACCATACAAAAGGCAATGAGCTTAACCTTTATATTTTTCACGTCCTCAGTTTCTATGGACTTCTTGTCATCAGATGACCCCGCTGCAGCAGAACTACCCTCCATATTGGACTCTTGCTTGACCTCTCCACGCTGCTCCTTTGTAAGATTCATTCCCTCCTTTATCATCCATGGAGGCAAAACTTTCATCGGTGTAGCTGAAATCTCAGATTTGATATCTCCTTTTTCTTCAAGACCAGAGAAAGCAACTTCAACCTGCAATCAACAGAAAAAAGTGGTATAAATTTTTAGATATCATCGTTTAAGGGCCTATTTCACTAACCAGCAGTCAACAGCAAAAGGTGGTATAAATTCATAGACAACAACCCTATTTCACTCAACCAATCTACAACCCCTACATCCTACGTAACTCAGGCACTATTTTCTCCATCAAGTTCACAAGGAAAGACAAAGATATTTTATGGAAAGCATTCAGAATAGTTGCTGAAGTATAAAAATAGAGTCAAGTGATTAGTGAGAAAGGAAACAGAAGTTTGTACACAGTATAGTAAATAACCAAAACGTTGCTACGCGCAAAATGGAGAAAACTTCCAATGTTAGACTAAATAGGAGGGTTAAAAAGGCTGTCCTCAAGATTTTATAAGACGAGTAACACGGAGCAAAAGCTTAGTAGTGTAACCTCACTGTGTGGACTAGTGCATGAAAATCCAATTCATATTTGGGTCAATTTTTGGAAAAATTCATGTAGGGGTGCAGGAGTCATAACTATGATGCATGAGCAAGAATATACACCAACTTCACTGCAGTGCATTTCCAAGAAGCAGCAGAAGCAACTAGAAACACATAATGATGAGCTTCCAAGTAAAACCCTGTAACAACAGTATTTCTTTTTTCCTTTTCCAGTTGGGTAAAAGAACCTTCGTCTCTCCAACAAAAGGCATAGGTGTTCCACCAAATCCTTGTCCTGACTTTGAAGGGTCATTTGCATTATCTCCATTTGCACCTCGGGCCACAGCATTGGCTCGCACTTCCCACGCTTGAAGGCTTCCAAACTCGGGAGCAGGTAAATCTTTTACTCTGTTAAGTTGATCCATCAACGGTTTGAGTTGTGCCTACAATTCTTTTAGTTATCAGTACTTGCTCAAGAAAAAATATTTTATTTCTCAGTAAACTGAACCAGATGCACAGGAAAGAGATAGTAAAAACAAATCAACTATCTTAGATATCCAGGGATCACAATAAGAGAAAAAAGAATGGATGAAGCAGCTCTTAAGAGTTCATCAATGGCTATAGAAATCAAGACAACGAGGGGCTCTAGCTCATTATTAGCAAAATAAACTAATCAAGGGCAGTAACATTAAAATGGATGCAGTTAGGATTGTCCCAATTAGTTTGGGGATTGAGTAGTTGACTGGTTTGTAGTTGAGAATCTTCTTTTATGAGATACAAAGATGTACGAAGCCAAATATATCAAACTGGATAACAAGATCCAATATCTCCTTAAAACATTTGGCCACAAGTTATAATTTAAAGCTACAAGAAATATCATGTTATATTGAAACCAAAATATATAGAGAGAAGCATTCAGTTTGGCAGAGAGAGAGAGAGAGAGGCTAGTCCATCTCAACCAAAATGAAACCAGAATATTTTGTACAAGTGTCTTATGAGCATCCTTACATAACCATCCCAAAAATTTATGCAGCAGTCCACTAATCCATTTAAGAAATCACTGCTTATTGAAAAGGAACTAATCCATTGAAGAAAAATGCCAAATTAAGTTATTGTTGGCTCTCTAGTTCTCTTTGCTATCGGGGGCTAGATAGCTAGCTGTAGTCTCAAAGCGCGCTATCGCGGCAGCGCAAATGCCTGTGACTGCATCAATTTAATTAAACAGACACTAGCTGGAAATCTTTTTATTCTCTTGTTGCCTATTGGGTTCTAGCAGATCTTTCATCAAGCTTTTAAGAAATACTCTGAAGTCATCACTTTTCCTCTTTACAAAGTTTTTCCTTATTGACATTCCATTTTCAAGACACTGTCATCTTTCCCATATACAATTCTTTCTGTCTGACTTACAAGCAAAACCAATAATGATAACAACAACAACATACCCATTATATTCCCATATGTGGGGTCTTTGGAGGGTAGTGACAGTGTGTACGCATGCCTTACCCTACCCGGTGAAGGTAGAGAGGTTGTTTCCATAAAACCAATAATGATGATTGCGGGAATAAGATGTGCTAGTCAAATACCCATAGTTAATGAACCCTTTATTTTCCATTGAAACCAAAATGCCCGACGGGATGTCACATCCAACGAACCTTTTTATTATTCAACTGTACAACACCAGAGCTGGTATATACAAATCCCTACACAAGAATATGGTTCTCTACAAAGTGCACCCAATCTTCTATACAGATAGGAACCTTATAAGTGCACCAAGACTTCATGAAAGGAAGAACTTTTGGCACATACTAAAAGTACCCTCAGAACTGGTAGTTTTGACATGCTATTACATTTCCATGGCTATAAGAGCTTGTCATTAAGGCTAAAATGGAAGTTTAAAGTTTTTAAAAAAAATGGAAGTTTAAAGTTACGAGTTTCCAAATATAGAATGATGTCTTTCTTTTAACAAGGGATTAAAAAGGAAAAGAGTGTCGTATAAAATGGAACACCGGGAGTATATCATATCTGTGCAGCAAAATCAATTTTTGACGTGGAAAACAGCAAACACAACGCTTTATTCAAAAAAAGTTCAGAATCATAGACAGTACATCTACTGATATAGTAAGTAATAGTTGTACCTAACAGGTGTAGATTTTGGTGGATGGCAAAGATGTATAGATTAGTACATGCTAAAACAGTTGATTGACTTCTTCTCATGTATGTGTGTGTATATCTACCTAAAGACCTGGAGCAATAAACCCTTATGGAGCTCACTGTAGCTGCACTCTTGCTCTTGCTCTTGCTCTTGCTTCATTTAACACATTCACAAAATACCTCCCACCCAAGATCGACCAATATTACATAACCAAATGTTTGCCTAGAATTAAAAACAAAATAAATTGTGGACAGCACTTTATATATCAACATAACATCTAAACACAACATAGAAAAAAGACAAACCTCCATCCTATGAAGCATGTCTTCCAATTTTTCGCGACGCCGTCTCCTATCCTTATCATCCCCATCTACAGTCCCTTGAGAGGATAACTTGTCGCTCTCTGCCACTAGTTCCCCGTTGCAACTTTCGCAGTGGAAGTACTCATCCTCAGGGGACACCAACCGCAATGCATCCAACGCGGTATATCTGAATTCGCATATTTAAGGAAAATCCTGAATTTTGTCATGAGAGGTATACCTATCAAAAAGTTAAAACTCAGCAGAGCATTGAAGGCAGAACCTTTTCCCACAATTGGGACATATATACTCCTGCACTGTGTTTTTGTTATCCAGCTCATCTCTTAATTTTTTCTTCATTCGGTGTAGTCTGTACCTCACGACATCAAATATCTGCAGAATTTTAAATGCTCCCAAAATCTTTCACTTTGATAGAAGTAGCAATATAGTTAAACATCAAAGATATCCAAGATGCATGAGAAGTTATCCCTGGTCAACAATCATGCTTGTGCAAGTACCATAATAACCAAAACTGGTGTTACTTTAGATTACTTAAGTCTCTCTTAGTTGAATTCAACCATCTAAAATTAGATAAAACCTTTACTACTATCTTTTGGTTGTTCGTCGATCAGTCAGTCTGGAAATGCTATGACTACAAGTACCAGAATTCTTCAATAATTACAAATTTGGTAAATTTAACTAAGCAACCAGGGGTTTGGGGTGGGAACCTGAGAATAGTCCAGGCAGCAATAAGAATGAGTATGCATCTTTATTTTGTCATCTCCTTCTTTCCCATTCTGCAGGACATCAACAGTAGCTGCAACTGCAGCATTGTATACTTTTGCACCTTTTGCTCCCTGAAACAATAGATTGACAGAGAATGAATGGCAGATAATTTTGCACAGTAATTGTAGGCAAAATCTGGAAAAAGTTAGTAGTATGTGATAATAACAGACGAACATACTATTGAATCACCCCTTTTTCACCCGTCACCTTTTGGAATAGGAGGGAGTTGGTTGCACCTTAGCAACTAGGTTAGGGGGGATAAAAATGCAGGCAAATCACCCTTCGTCATCACAGACAACATATGCAATCAAAAGCCCCCTTGTCACCTATCACGGCTTTTGGAAAAGGAGGGGGATACGTAAACACCTAAGGTTAAAAATGAGCTCATAAAAGTCAAAATGGTACTTTATTGTATTGTTAATAGAAAAACTCTTCTTCCTTGCTGTCGCAGTGCATTTGTCTGGAAGGTCTTAGTTTCTTCCCAAGGCAGTGAAGAACAAATAGAATTTGCTACAAAATCAACTAGGAGGAGCATTCTGTGTAAGAGAACATAGTAATGGGTAAGGCAATAACAAACTAGAATTCATTTTGGCTTAGATTAAACATTGATGAGCTTCGTAAGACCGAACTTCACACTTGGCTTCCTTATCATTTATTTGTGTTGGTAGGTAGGCAAAGGAACACAATGTAACAATTTCATATTCTTTAGATAAGATGTTATTTGAATAAACTACATCACAAATCAATATTCAAAATGGGTAAAGAGACACAACTTAGCATGCTCAAAACAACAAATTTCTCACATCCTACTATTTACTTAATAGGAATTTATGTAAAAGGGATTCAATTGCTAAGTTAAGGAAACAAACAGTGCTGCTTCAGATATCTAAAGTCAGGAACACTCGGTCTGAAACTAAGGCAAGAAGATAGCGTAAAGTTAACAAGAAGGGATAATTCAAGTCCATTAAAAAGATCATCTTTGTAGCAATAGAGCATAAAACCAACCTCCTTCCTATGATCCCGCGTGATGAGCTTTTCTTCTTCAAAGAAACGCAAGGTGCGCCGGAGTTGCTTTGTGTGCAACTTCAAATCCTTTGCCAAGTCTTCTTCCCTCACCCATTGCCGCCTGAAATATATGATTTTTAATACACACATATACTGCTCCATACAGTGCAGTTTGGGGGTGTCTGGGCGAGTTTGAAGATGCTAAGCATGGAATTCTTGTAATTCCAGAACATTAATTTTTTCTAAACTAAAAACAGACCATAGATGAAAGGAAAAGTATTGACACGTAGAATTATCATATTTCAGCTTCAAAATAATTTATTTATCTTCCTCATAGAGTCAGAATAGCTACAAAAGCTTAATTAAACAGTAAAAGTTGAGAACCTTGTGAGTGCGTCTAAAATAACCACCGCAATTCCTCGATTGTCACTTCTGCCGGATTTGGGCTGATTGTCGCCTTTAGTCGTAATGTCATCGTAAAAAGCTCTAGCCGCAAGTTTCACCAATCTATCCAACAAGAAAATAAATGAACAAACAGAGAAGAGAAGAATAATTGGCGAATTCAACATATATGGAGTGATAAATTCATCAAGAACTTTACCGATTAAATGGTTCAATGCTCATTTGAAATAATTAAATCCGAAAGTTCATACAATGAGGCGTGAAAAAACCGATTCTGAATCCCTAAATTATCGCCAAGATTTGCTGTCACAGTTCTGTTCTGTAGTGATTTCTGATATTATAGTAGGAGATCGGGAGGGAGAAAAAGGAGGTGGATTGTTATGTTCTCTATTGGGGGTTTGAGGTGGTATTTATAAAGGATTAGCTCAAGCCCCAAATATTTCGCTGTATCTCTCCCCCTCGCCCCCGAAGAGTTTCCAAATTTCACTACCCCACTCTAATATCCCCTTAAATTGACAATTTTGCCCCTGTACTTTGCATTGGGATCTTTTGCTCCGTTGGGGAGAAGTATATATGTGATCCAATTACGAAATTTGGTAGCATTCCCTATAATTTGTAGAGTAAAATGGTAAAATAGATTTTTATACAATTTTATTTAGCTATACGAAATAAATGTAAATGTGTTTTAAGTTGTCGTTTGAGTATATGTTACATATGGAGTGTATTCTTTAACGTTTTATTTTAGTTTGATATTTTCTAAATTATCGGACTTATTTGTCTGATGCGAGACAATAATTGTGAGCCGTGACAAGAGGCATTATCATTTGTAACTCATTGGACATAACATTGTAGATTTACACTAGTTCCTACAAAAAGAGCATATGTTTCCTCAACTTATCTATTGATGTACGAGCCCTATTGAACTTGGATTGACTTAATTGAATATCCTAACTATGAGAAAGTCGTAAACTACATACTAAAGGGAGAAAGTCATTTAACCCCCCAAACTTTATTTTAATCCCAAACTTTTTATAATTACACTTTTTCCCTATTTTCAACTATAAATACCCCATCATTATTTCAATTTTTCTTACAAAATCATCCATCTATCACAATCTCTCTCTAATTTACTTCTATAATTGCTACTATTGCTTACTTTATTGTTACAATTTGTGAAACAATTGTGAAGTTGGTGAATTGAAGTCTTCAACGATAATCAATTTCCAACAAGTTGTTCGTCAATTCGGTAAACTCGTTCCAACTCTTAAGTTTTAATATTATAATTTTGTTTGTTTTATTTATTTTGCTTGATTAATTAAGATGGCTTATTCCTTAAAAAATATGTTTAGTAAAAATAAGGGAAAATCGAATAGTGGTGAATCTAGTGGCCAATTTGTTCCTCCTCCACTTCCCCCGGTTCCCCGACCCAAACATGTTACTCGTCCTACACCTCCTATTCTTGATAGCGATAATAGTTTATTACAATTTACCGAGAGTCAATTAAACCATGAATATATGAATGCTATTTATGGTAATCCAACTATTAATGAAAATGATGATGAAGAAATAGATTTTGATGAAACGCAACCGGATGAAGATACACCCACTAGTCCTGCTCCTGAAGTTAACCCAACTAATAATAATCCAGATGATCCCCCGTCTGACCCTCATGTTAGTGTCCCTACTTTTTCTAGACAACCTTCTAAACGGGCAGAAACATCTCTTGTTTGGTAATTTTTTACTCAATTAAGAGAAAAAAATAGGGCTAAGTGTAAAACTTGTGGCAAAGAGTTAGTTTTTCAATATGTTGGAAGTCGTGGGGGGACGGGAAGTTTGAGTAGACACATATTGCTACACCCTCAAGATAAAGCTAGATATTTTCGTATGAAAGCTTTGGCTGAGGGGACAAGTGCACCTAGTCAGGCTGACCTTAGTACCGGGTCAAATCAATTTCAACCGGGAATTAACACTGTTACCGGTGGTATTTTATATTATGATCCAAAAAAAGATCGGGAAGAATTGGCAAAAATGGTTACTGTTATGTGCTTACCTTATAGTTTTCCTTCTAATCCACACTTTGTGCATTATATTAGAAAAATTTATAATCCTACTTATAAAGGTTTTCCTCGCACAACCGTAAAGAGTGATATTTATAAATATAAACATGAATATGAACAATATTTGCGCTATTTATTTACTCATATAAATTGTCGTCTTGCTATTACAACTGATATTGGTAGAAGTGGTAATGACTGTGATTACCTTACTGTTACCAGTCATTGGATTGATGAGCATTGGATAATGCAAAAGCGTATTATTGCTTATAGAATAATTAATTCACGTCACACAGGGCAGTTTATTTCTACCACGATTGCGGATATTTGTAGATATTTTTGCATTAGTGATAAAATAATGTCAGTTTCAATGGATAATGCTACTAGTAACACAAATGCTGTAGCGTTGCTTACCACTACATTAAGTCCTGTATTTAGTAATATTTTTCATGTTAGATGTATTTGTCATATTTACCATTTAATTGTGGGTGATGGTATGCGAATTTTAAATGTTGAAATTGAAAAGGTTAAAATGGCTCTTAATTGGCTTTTTTATTCAAACCGTAGAAGTAGACTTAGAGAATATTTTAAAAGATGCGATGAATTTGGCCTAAGAGAAAGAAAGGTTCCTAAACCTTGTCCAACTAGATGGAATTACATGTATGAAAGTTTAGTTGTTGCATATGAATATAGAAACCCCATAAACTCAACGTTTAATGCTCATGTAAGTGATGATGATGAGCACCTTACAAATGCGGATTGGGCTAATGTTAAAATGCTTGTAGATTTTTTAGAAAAATTTCATATTGCTACAAATGAATTTTCTGGGCAATATTATCCTACTATTTCTAACTGTTTAGTTTATATTGCAGAACTTGCAAATTTGTTTGATTATTTTTCAGAGGGTGGGGAAATTTATCAACTTGCTATTGATTCCATGAGAAAAAAGTTTAAAAAATATTTTTTCCCTATTCCCCCTATTTATGGTATTGCTGCATTATTAAATCCTACTATGAAATTAGGAGGTCCTCAATTTTGGTATGAAACTGTTTATAATGGTTTAGCACTTGAAGATGAGGAGTTGTCTAAACTTCCGAACGCAATAGCCTCAATTAAAATAAATGTTCAAACTATTTATAATGCTTATCAAGTTGCATTAGATCATGCTAGACCCAATGTTCCAACTCCTTCTTCTTCTAGTTCTCAATCATCTAAAAGAACTGCGGGAGTAAGAGCACTTAGTGCTTGGGCAGGGTTCAGGGGTTCTCAAGGATCTAGTACTAGTGATTTTTCACAACTAAATGAGCTTGAAGTTTACTTATCACAGGGAATTGAGGAAGTGAATCCCGACGGCTCTTTTAATATTTTGGAATGGTGGAAGGACAAAGAAAAACACTTTCCGATTCTTTCAAGAATGGCCCGAGATATTTTAACTATTCAAGCTTCAACAGTGGCATCAGAGAGCGCTTTCAGTCAAGCAAGACTTCAACTCGGTGATTATAGAGCGTCTATGAGGGAGAGCTTGGAAAAATCAGTACTTTTTAGAGATTGGATCCGTTCGGAAAGAAGAAATTTTGGACTTGCTGAATCACAACCAGAGGTAGACGAAGCTTACGAAGAAATGCTAGCTGAACTTGCGGAGGATGATGATGCTTCGCCTGGAAGCGGTGATGACCAAGCTTCATTTCCGCCACCACCAACGGAAATTCCTCCGGACCTTGAAGGATTTATGAAATTTGTAAGAGATACCATGTAAATTAATATGTAACTTGTATTCTGGCACATCTTGATTAGTTCCTTTTTCTTCTCAATGGTAATATTAGCATCTTGTTGTGCTCATTCCATAGGGGGGAGGAAGACTAAGAAAGATATTGCCATGATTTTTAATGCTATAATAAAAATATAACGCATTAATTTGAATATCTCTTTACAATATTTTTGTCTATTTATATATTTTAAACTATACATATAGTATAATATAGTATGATATACTATATATATATCTTAAGAAATACTATATATATATATATATAGTATAGTATTGTAGAAACTTATATATATATATATGTATGTA
>AWOL01S0046035.1:0-22320 GCA_000715115.1 Nicotiana otophora
TGAATTATGTGTTTTAATTGTTATTTGATATTTAGCATATTAAATATTAAACTGCCTATTTTCATTCTGATTTCCATAATAATTTGCTATTTGTCATTGTTTATTTCATTATTAAATCATAATTATTGTATGCTTGTTGTCTTATAATTTTATATTAATTATTGCATTTATTGGAAAAATATCTTCTATAAGAATTGGTAAATGAATATATTGGAGGATCGGGTTGCACGTCGCAACAAAATTGATCGAAATAGAAATATTGGGTGATCGGATTGCACGCCGCAATAGACTTATTTAAAAGTCAATATTGGGGGATCTGATTGCACGCCGCAATAGACTTATTTAAAAGTCAATATTGGGGGATCGGATTGCACGCTACAATAGATTTATTTAAAAGTCAATATTGGGAGATCAGACTGCACTCCGCAACAGAATTATTTAAAAGTCTATATATATACTTTATTGAAATAAATATATGACAGACTTGATTAAAAGGAATATATTGGGAGAGCGGGTTGCACGTTGTAATATAATTGAATGTGAATATATTATGAGAGCGGGTTGCACGCTGCAACATAATTGGGTGAAATAATAATGGATTATGACTACTGAGTTGGCTTCAATTATTATAAATGAGTTACCTGATTTATTTCTATTATTTGTTTTTGTTATTAATATTGCGTACAGGTTGATGTAAGTGAACCGCCTTAGCCTCATCACTTCTTCATCGAGGTTAGGCTCAGCACTTACCAGTACATAGGGTCGGTTGTACTGATACTACACTCTACACTTCTTGTGCAGTTTTCGGAGTTGGTCCCAGCGGCGCGCCATAGACTTGATCGGATTTTAGCTACTCGGAAGAGACTTGAGGTATAACTGCATGGCGTCCGCAGTTCTGAAGTCCCCGTCTATTTTTCTTTAGCTATGTGTCTATTTCAAGACAGCTTTATTTTATTCAAACCTTTAATTGTATTTATTTTAGAAGCTCGTGCACTTGTGACATCAATTCTGTGATGGTATTAAGACATCGTTATTTTTATGGATTATTTTACTATATTTCAAACTTTGCTTCCGCTTTTGTTTCCTTGATTATTAAAAATTTAAAGATTGTTTAAAAATTGGTTAATATTATTCTAACGTTAGCTTCCCTAGCAAGTGAAATATTAGGCGCCATCACGGTTCGAAGGTGGGAAATGTTAGCAAGCTTAGTAGAGTCTGAAGGATCGGTACAGAGACGTCTGTACTTATCTCAGAGGCTATGAAGTTTAGGAACAATATCACTTCTTTCTTATTTTGTCGTGCGATTTTATTCTATCATCGATGATTGAACCATTTTACTCTTATTCTCTCGCAGATGGTGAGAATATGTAATACCTCTACCGATGTACAGGGACCAGAACCCCCGGTGGCAACTATGGCCAGGGGTAGAGGTCAATGTCGAGGTTGTGCTAGAGGCCGAGGTAGAGCTCAGTCCAGAGCTCGAGCAGCTGCACCTGTTGTAGAACCTCAGGTGGACCCTCAGGAGGAGGTTCCAGTTCAGAATGTACTAGCTGGACCAGTTTAGGTCCCGAAAGGATTCATAGCCATTCCAGTACTTCAGGACGCTCTAGTCCGTCTGGTAAGTCTTATGGAGGGCGTGGCCTAAAATGGTACATTTCCAGTCGCACCAGCCATCTCATAGGCTGGGGGAGGAGAAACAACTCCCACTACTCCCGCTCTGGAGTAGATAGCTCCCCAGAATCAGGCTCCAGTATCCCCGCCAGTTGGGATAGTTTAGCCAATTGTTGCGGCACAGATCGGTGATAGGACCGCCATGTCTTTTGAGGCCTTATTGAGTCTGTATAAGTTTACCAAGATCTTTCCAGTTCACTTCAGTGGTACACCTTCTGAGGGGCCACTGAATTATTTTGAACGTTGCCATGAGGTGAGAGAGAGTTGGCCCGTTGCCACGGAATACTGTTACTCAGTATGAGTCTCGTTTTGTGGATTTGGCCCATCATGCTCTCCTTTTACTTTCTACAGAAGGAGAGAGAGTGAGGAGGTTTATTGAGGGAACGCACCCTATCATGCTTCAGATGGCCAAGGAGACCGGAAATGAAATTTCCTTTCAGGTGGCTGCTAATGTCGAGAGGAGAATCGAGATGGTTCTTGAATAAGAGAGAGGGCAGAGGTCTGACAAGAGGTCTCATCAATTCGGTGGTTTCAGTGGTACCTCGTCTGGAGGCAGAGGTAATTTTGGTAGGGTTAATGCTCCCAGACCATTGCATTCATCACTTCATGCATATCCTGGTGCTTCAAGGAGTCATAGTCCTATTATGCCTTACTTTGGACAGCCGACATTCAGTGCACATTCAGCTCTTATCAATGCTTCACCACTCCAGAGTTATTATAGTGGTTATCTGGCCCATTTGGGTCAGCTTCAGCTTTAACAGCCACGACATCAGGATGAGTGTTATGTGTGTGGAAACATTGGTCACATCAGGAGGTATTGCCCTAAATTGGTGAGTAACAGATCTATGCAAGATTTTCGTGCCATCATACCGGCACCGGTTGCTTCACCGTCTACTCAGCCAGCTAGAAGTAGGGGTCAGGCAGCTAGAGGTGGAGTTCAGGTCATTAGAGGTAGAGGTCAGACTGTTACAGGTAGAGGTCAGCCAGTTAGAGGCCGTCCCAGAGACGTAGTTCAGAGTGGTGGGGCCCAACCCCGATTTTATACTTTTCCAGCTAGGCCTGAGGCCGAGTCATCTGATGTTGTGATCACAGGTATTATTCCAGTTTTCCATTGAAATGCTTTAGTTCTATTTGATCCAGGATCTACTTATTCCTATGTGTCCTCCTATTTTGCTTCATATTTGGTTGTGCCTTGTCATTCTCTGAGTGCTTTTGTGTGTGTATCTACACCGGTGGGAGACTTTGTTGTAGTAGATCATGTCTATCGTTCGTGTGTGGTTACTATTGGTAATCTTGAGACTAGTGTGGATCTTCTACTTCTTAATATGGTAGATTGTGATGTCATCTTGGGTATGGATTGGTTGTCCCCTTATCATTCTATATTGGATTTTCATGCCAAGACAATAACCTTATCTATGCTGGGGTTACCTCAGTTAGAGTGGAAAGGAACTCATGGCCATTCTGCCAGCAAGGTTATTTCTTATATGAAAGCTCGGCGTATGGTAGAGAAAGAATGTCTAGCCTATTTGGCTCATATTCGTGATCCCAGTGCGGATGTCATACCAGTTGTTAGTGAACTTCCAGAAGTATTTCCTGCAGATCTGCCGGGGATGCCGCCCGACAGAGATATTGACTTCTGTATTGATTTGGCTTCGGGCACTAAACCCATTTCTATTCCACCGTACCATATGGCCCTGCCAGAGTTGAAAGAATTAAAAGAACAGTTACAAGAATTGCTTGACCAGGGATTCATTAGACCCAGTGTCTCGTCCTGGGGTGCACCAGTATTATTTCTAAAGAAGAAAGATGGCTCTATGCGGATGTGTATAGACTATCGACAGGTGAACAAGGCCACTATCAAAAACAAATATTCGCTGCCAAGAATTGATGACTTATTTGATTAGCTTCAGGGTGCCAAGGTATTTTCGAAGATCGATGTGGGGTCTGGTTACCATCAGTTGAAGATTAGGGCCTCTGATGTCCCTAAAATAGCTTTTCGAACTCGGTATGGGCATTACGAATTCCTAGTGATGTCATTTGGGTTGACAAATGCCCCATCAACATTTATGGATTTGATGAATCGGGTGTTCAAGCCTTATTTTGATTCTTTTGTGGTTGTATTCATTGATGATATCTTGATTTACTCCAGCAGTCGAGAGGAACATGTGCAACATCTTCGAAGTGTTCTTCACACCTTGAAGAATAATCAGTTATATGCCAAGTTTTCAAAATGTGAGTTTTGGTTAGACTCAGTTGCCTTTTTGGGGCATGTTGTATCGACAGAAGGCATAAAAGTGGATCCTAAAAAGATTGAGGTTCTTCAAAATTGTCCTAGACATACTTCAGTTATAGAGATCCGGAGTTTCTTGGGTTTAGCAGGTTATTATCGTCGGTTCGTGGAAGGGTTTTCATCTATAGCAAGTCCATTGACCAGATTGACCCAGAAAGGTGTCCCATTCAGATGGTCAGACGAGTGTGAGTTAAGCTTTCAGAATCTCAAGACCGCTTTGACTATGGCCCCAGTGTTGGTATTACCCACATGTTCATGATGGTATACGGTATATTATGATGCATCTCACATTGGGCTTGGTGCAGTTTTAATGCAAGATGGCAAGGTAATTGTATATGCGTCGCGACAGTTGAAAGATCACGAGAAGAATTATCCCGTTCATGACTTAGAATTGGCAGCCATTGTTCATGCGCTCAAGATTTGGAGACATTACCTCTACGGTGCCTCGTGTGAGGTATTTACTGATCATCGCAACCTTCAGTATCTGTTCAAACAAAAAGATCTTAATTTGAGGAAAATAAGATGGTTGGAGTTGTTGAAAGACTATGATATCACCATTTTGTATCACCCCGGAAAGGCCAATGTGGTGGCCGATGCTTTGAATAGAAAGTCTATGAGTATGGGCAGTCTTGCGCATATTCCGGTTGGTGAGAGGCCATTAGCTACAGATCTTCAGACTTTGGCTAATCAGTTTGTGAGGTTAGATGTTTTGGAACCCAGTCGGATTCTAGCTTGCACAGTCGCTCGATCTTCTTTATATGAGCGCATTAGAGAGAGGCAGTATGACGATCCTCATTTACTTGTCCTTAAGGAGACAGTGCAGCATGGTGATGCCAAACAGATTACTGTGGGGGAAGATGGGGTTCTGCGAATCCAAGGTCGTATTTGTGTGCCTAATGTGGATGGGCCTCGTAAATTAATTCTTGAAGAAGCACACAGTTCCAGGTATTCTATTCATCTAGGTACCGCCAAAATGTATCAAGATTTGTGGCAACATTATTGGTGGAGGAAAATAAAAAAGGATATAGTTTCATATGTAGCTCGATGTCTGAATTGTCAGCAAGTTAAGTACGAGTATCAGAGACCTAGTGGTTTGCTTCAGAAGTTTGAAATTTCTGAGTGGAAGTGGGAGCGTATCACTATAGATTTTGTTGTTGGGCTTCCACGGACTCAGAGAAAATTTGACACAGTTTGGGTCATTGTGGACAGGTTGACAAAGGCAGCACATTTCATTCCAGTGGCAGTTACCTATTCTTCAGAGAGGTTAGTTGAAATTTACATTCGTGAGATTGTCCGCCTTCACGGTGTGCCTGTGTCTATTATTTCAGATCAAGGTACGTAGTTTACCTTACATTTCTGGAGGGTTGTACAACATGAGTTAGGCACGCGGGTGGAGTTGAGTACAACATTTCATCCACAGACAGACGGATAATCAGAGCGCACTATTAAGATATTGGAAGATATGCTCCGCGCTTGTGTTATAGACTTTGGAGGTTCTTGGGATCATTTCTTGTCACTTGGGGAGTTTGCTTATAATAATAGCTACTAGTCGAGCATTCAGATGGCTCCATATGAGGCATTATATGGAAGGCGATGCCGATCGCCAGTTGGTTGGTTTGAACCGGTAGAGGCTCGGTTGTTGTGTACCGATTTGGTACAAGATGCCTAGGATAAGGTCAAAATTATTTAGGATCGACTTTGCACATCTCAGTCTAGGCAAAAGAGTTATGCCGAACGTAAAGTTCGTGTTATTGCATTCATGATTGGAGAAAGAATATTGCTCTGGGTTTCACCTATGAAAGGTGTAATGAGGTTAGGAAAGAAGGGCAAGTTGAGCCCTAGGTATATCAGACCCTTTAAAATTCTTGAAAGGGTGGGTGAAGTATCCTACAGGCTTGCATTACCACCTAGTTTATCAGCGATTTATCCGGTGTTCCATGTGTCTATGCTCCAAAAATATCATGGTGATCCGTCCAATGTGTTAGATTTCAGCTCAGTCCAATTGGACAAAGATTTGACTTACGAGGAGAAGCTGGTGGCTATTCTAGCTAGGCAGGTCCGACAGTTGAGTTCTAAGAGTTATCCTTCCGTTCGGGTGCAATGGAGAGGTCAGCCGGTAGAGGGATCTACCTGGGAGTCTGAGTCGGACATGCAGAGTAAATATCCACACCTTTTCTCCAGCTCAGGTATTGTTTTTAACTCCATTCGAGGACGAATGTTTGTTTTAGAGGTGGAGAATGTGATGATCCAAAATGTCATCTTTAAATTTAATAAGTAATTCTGTGTTCTAAGACCTCGAAAAGCACCATTTATCATTCCTCGACAGTCTGTAAAATATTCCGGAAAGTTTTCATGTGAAAAATGGATTAAAATGTGAAATAAAGCTTTAAAACTCAACTGAGTTGACTTTGGTCAACGTTTTTAGCAAACAGACCCGGATTAGTATTTTGACAGTTTCGGTAGCTCCGTATCGTGATTTGGGACTTGGGCGTATGCCCGAAATTTAATTTGGAGGTCCCTAGCTCAAGTTATGACCATTTAACGGAACTAGCAATTTAAAGGCTAAAGATTCCAAGTTTGACCATGGAGTTGCCTTTTTGATATCGGAGCCTGAATCCGAGTCTGGAAATTTGAACAGCTCCATTATGTCATTTATGACTTGTGTGCCAAATTTGAAGTCATTCCGGATTCATTTAATATGTTTTGGCACGAGGTTTGCAAATTGAAAAGTTTAAAACTCAAAGTTTGAATCGGGGTGTGAATTATAATTTCAGCATTGTTTGATGTTATACGAGACGCCGATTAAGTCTGTATTATGTTATTGGACTTATTGGTATATTCGTACGGGGTCCCGAGTACCCCGAGAGTGATACGGATTGAAATCGGACCAAAAATTAGACTTAAGCAAAATTTGAATTTTTCCTTCTGTTGCAATCGCACCTGCGGATGTTTGACTGCAGGTGCGAGCTCACAGAAGCGAGCCTTTTATGGCAGATGCGCCCGGGTGTGGATGGGCAAAAATCCGCAGGTGCGGAAACCTGCACGCACCCGCGCGTCCACAGAAGCGGACACAATAATCGCAGAAGCGAAGGCAGCGCAGGTGCACATTTTTCCTCCGCAGGTGCAAGGCCTCGCCTGGCAGCCCATTTCGCAGATGCGAGCTCGCAAGTGCGAGCCCAGGCACCGCAGGTGCGGAAATGCCTGGGCAGTATATATATCGAAGAGTCCGATATTATTTTCATATTTTGGTCATTTTGAGCTCGGTTAAGGCGAAGTTTGGGCGATTTTCACGGGAAACATTAGAATAAGTGTTCCTTCTCCTATATTGATTATATTTTATGATTTCATACTCATTTATATCATGAATCCGTGAATTTATGAAAGAAAAATCATATTTTTCTAAAATCTTCCAAAAGTGAAAATTTAAGATTTGAAGGTCCGTTTGATATCAGAATTGGATAATTTTTGTATGGTTGAACTCGCAGCGGAATGGGTTTTCAGATTTTGCGAGTTTTTCTGGGATTTGAGATGTGGGTCCCACTGTCAAATATTTTAATAAATTTCGGATTTTTATCTAGAAAATTTGTAAATTCATATGGAATTAATTCCTATGATTAGTATTGAATATATCGAATTGTTTGTGAATAGATTTGAAGCTTTCGGAGACAAATTTAAAAGGAAAAGTTATAGTTGAATAATTGATTGGAATTTTCAAAACGAGGTAAGTGTCGTGGTTAAATTTGACTTGAGGGAATAGTACCCTTAAATTATTTGTCATGTGAAATGCATGTGAATGGCTTATAGGCGAGGTGACGAGTGTCTATACGTCGTGAAATTAATTGTTTGCCTGCTTACTTGAAAAAACATAAATTGTTTTAAATCATAAATTAATTATTATAATAATTATTTTTCTCCTGTTCTTTGTCAAATATTAATTCTTGAATTCCTGAATTAATTGTTACATGCTATTTGAATTATGTGTTTTAATTGTTATTTGACATTTAGCATACTAAATATTAAACTGCTTATTTTCTCCCTCATTTCCATAATAATTTTCTATTTGTCATTGTTTGTTTCATAATTAAATCATAATTATTGTATGCTTGTTGTCTTATAATTTTATATTAATTGTTGCATTTATTGGGGAAATTTCTTCTATAAGAATTGGTAAATGGATATATTGGAGGATCGGGTTGCACGCCGCAACAAAATTGATTGAAATGGAAATATTGGAGGATCGAATTGCACGCCGCAATAAACTTATTTAAAAGTCAATATTGGGGGATCGGATTGCACGCCGCATTAGACTTATTTAAAAGTCAATATTGGGGGATCGGATTGCACGCCGCAACTGACTTATTTAAAAGTCTATATATATACTTGATTGAAATAAATATATGACAGACTTGATTAAAAGGAATGTATTGGGAGAGCGGGTTGCATGCTGCAAAATAATTGAATGTGAATATATTGTGAGAGCGGGTTGCAAGCTGCAACAGAATTGGGTGAAATAATAAAGGATTATGACTGCTGAGTTGGTTTCAATTATTATAAATGAGGTACATGATTTATTTCTATTATTTATTTTTGTTATTAATATTGCGTACAGGTTAATGTAAGTGAACCGCCTTAGCCCTGTCACTACTTCGTCGGGGTTAGTCCCAACACTTACTAGTACATGGGGTCGGTTGTACTGATACTATACTCTGCACTTCCTGTGTAGATTTCGGAGTTGGTCCCAGCGGCGTGCCATAGACTTGCTCGGATTTCAGCTACTCGGAAGAGACTTGAGGTATAACTGCATGGCGTCCGCAGTTCTGAAGTCCCCATCTATTTTTTTTAGCTGTGTGTCTATTTCCAGACAACTTTATTTTATTCAAACCTTTAATTGTATTTAGTTTAGAAGCTCGTGCACTTGTGACACCAATTCTGGGATGGTATTTAGACACCGTTATTTTTATGGATTATTTCACTATATTTCAAACTTTGCTTCCGCTTTTGTTTCCTTGATTATTAATAATTTAAAGATTTTTTAAAAATTGGTTAATATTATTCTAACGTTGGCTCGCCTAGTAAGTGATATGTTAGGCGCCATCACGGTCCGAAGGTGGGAATTTTGGGTCGTGACATTATTGTTCCGACTATATTACGTGTTTTTAGGTGAAATTCGACGATTTGGGCCTAGAGATTTGAAAATAAGATTTGGGGATTTGAAGGTCGAGTTGATGTCAAATTTGATAAAATTTGTATGGTTGGACTCGTGGTTGAATGGGCGTTCATATTTTGGAACTGTTGTCGGATTTCGAGACGTGGGCCCCACAGGCGATGTTTTAGTTAAATTTCGGATTTTAATTGAAATATTTAGTATTTTCATATAGAATTGATTTCTATAATTAGCGTTGAGTATATTGAATTGTTTGTGACTAGATTCGAGGCATTCATACACCAATTCGCGAGGCAAAAGTTTATTGGAATCTTGAGTTGGTTGCAAATCGAGGTAAGTATTGTAGTTAACCTTGACTTGAGGGAATAGGACTTATTTGTCTATTTGCTATGTGATTTAATGTGCGGGTACAACGTATATGTGAGGTGACGAGTACTTATGCATTGTGGTTGAGTCAAAGCATGCGAGTGGAATTTGTTTATTGTGAATAATTGCCTATTTAATTAAAATATTCCTCCTTAAGATATCATTCTTTATTAGATCATTGTTCATGAGATTATTGCTAGTTTGACTATTGTTGAATATTTTGGAAGGTGAAGTTAGAATTATGGTATTGAATTGATTGATAAGTATATATCCCCCCATTTAAATACTCTTCCGAATTTATATTATTATTTTCATGGTAAGGAAGCGTGTAAAATCACGAAGGGTGATGCCGTGCCATTTTCAAAGAGTGTAAAAGCACGAAGGGTGATGCCGTGCCAGAAGAGAGTTAAAGCACGAAGGGTGATGCCGTGCCAATCTTATTATTTATTTACAAATTTATGGAAAGAATAAGAGTAAAAGCACGAAGGGTGTTGCCGTGTTATCTTCATATTATCAACTTCTCATTTTATTGTTGATGAATTAATTCACTGTTACGTGACACTTCTCCTGCTGAAAATTCTATATCATCCCCATTCGCATTTTCCCTCCCAAATTTATAAATTGTTAATTATTGTGTTATTGTTGCTTCGTATTTGTATATGATTTTACGTGTTGTTTATGTACGTGTCATGTCATAGCCTCGTCACTACTTCATCGAGGTTAGGCTCGACACTTATGGAGTCCATGAGGTCGGTTGTACTCGTACTACACTCTGCACTTCTTGTGAAAATTTTGGAGTTGGTCCCAGCGGCGTACCATAGACTTGCTCGGATTAAGCTACCCAGAGGAGACTTGAGGTATAACTGCATAACGTACGGAGTTATGAAGTCTCCTTCTATCTTATCTTAGTTGTGTATTATCTTTCAAACAACTTGAATTTTATTTAGACCTTTATTTGTATTATTCTAGTAGCTCGTGCACTTGTGACACTAGATTCGGGGATGTATTTTAAAGATTCGGTAGTTATGGTCTTCCACAATCTATTTCAGTAACTGACTTTCATTTAATTTAATTTGTTTAAAAATGGTTACGATTATTCTAACGTTGTCTTACGTAGCAAGTGAAATGTTAGGCGTCATCACGGTCCCGAATATGGGAATTTCGAATCGTGACAAGTTGGTATTAGAGCACTGGGTTACATAGGTCTCACGAGCAAGCTTAGTAGAGTCTGAAAGATCGATACAGAGACATCTATACTTATCTTTCAGAGGCTATGGAGTTTGGGAGCAATATCACTTCTTTCTTATCCTATCATGCGATTCTAATTCTATCACCAATGATTGAACCATTCTATTCGTATCTCTCGCAGATGGTGAGAGCACGTAATACAACTACCGACGGACAGGGACCAGAACCCCCGGTGGCAACTATGACCAGGGGTAGAGGCCGAGGCCGAGGTTGTGCCAGAGGCCAAGGTAGAGGCAAAGGAAGAGATCAATCTAGAGCTAGCAGTAGTACCCGTAGTGGAGCCTCAGGTGGATCTTCAGGAGGAGGTTCTAGTTCATACTATACCCGTTGGACCAGTTTAGGTCCCGGAAGGATTCATAGCTACTCCAATGCTTCAGTACGCTCTAGTCTATTTGGTGAGCCTTATGGAGAGTGTGGCCCAGAATGGTACATTTCCAGTGGCACCAGCCATCTCACAGGCTAGGGGAAGAGCACAGACTCTCACTACTCTCGCTCTAGAGAAGATGGCTCCCCAGTATCAGGCTCCAACAGCCGCACCAGTTAGTGTAGTTCAGCCAGTTCTTGTGGCACAGGACGGGGATAGGCCCGCCATGTCTTCTGAGGCTTTATTGAGGATGGAAAAGTTTACTAAGATCTTTCCATTTCACTTCAGTAGTACACCTTCTGAGGATCCACAAGATTATCTTGGCCACTGCGATGAGGTGTTGCGGAATATGGGTTTAGTTGAGACCAATGGGGTCAATTTTGCTGTATTTCAGATGACGGGTTCCGCCAAGAGGTGGTGGAGAGATTTTATGTTGACCAGACTAGCTGGGTCACCTGCACTGACTTGGGAGCAATTCTCACAACTATTTCTAGAGAAATTTCTCCCTATCACATTGAGAGAGGATTACTGCAGGCAATTTGAGCGTGTCCAGCAGAGCAGTATGACTGTTGCTCAGTACAAGACCCATTTTGTGGATCTATCTCGTCATGCTCTCCTATTACTTCCTACTGAGGGAGAGAGAGTGAGGAGGTTTATTGATTGACTCACTCACCCTATCAAGCTTCATATGGCCAAGGAGACCAGAAGTGAGATTCCCTTTCAAGCGGCTGCTAATGTTTCTATGAGGATCGAGATAGTTCTTGCACAGGAGAGAGGGTAGGGGTATGATAAGAGACCTCATCAGTTCGGTGGGTGCAGCGGTGCCTCGTCTGGAGGCAGGGGTAATTTTGGTAGAGGCCATCCTCCTAAGTCGTTTCATTCAGCTCCAGGCATCCCATAGTGCTTTAGGTTGTCCTGACCCTCATATGCCTCATTCCGACAAGCTAGCTTACAGTACACCACCGGGTCCTATTAGTGTACCTCCGATCTGGAGTCATCAGGGTGGTTATCCAAGTCGACATGGCCAGTTCCAGGGTCAACAGTCATAACTGCTGAGATCCTGTTATACTTGTGGAGATCCGAGGTACATTGCTAGATTTTGCCGCAGGTCTCAGGGCAGCATGCAGAAGCAGGGTTCTCATGCTATGATTCTAGCACCAGCTGTTCCGCCACCTGCCCAGCCAGCTAGGGGCAGGGGTCAGACAGCTAGAGGTAGAGGTCAGATCGTTATAGGTGGAGGCCAGCTAGTTAGAGGCCATCACAGGGACGCAGTTCAAATTGGTGGGGACCATCCCTGATTTTATGTTTTTCCAGCTAGGCTTGAGGCCGAGTCATGTGATGTCGTGATCATAGGTATTGTTCTAGTTTTCCATAGAGATGCTTCATTGCTATTTGATCCAAGATCTACTTATTCTTATATGTCCTCCTACTTTTCTTCATATCTGGTTGTGCCTCGTGATTCTCTGAGTGCTTCTGTGTGTGTCCACACCAGTGGAAGATTCATTTGTGGTAGATCATGTCTATCGTTCATGTGTGGTTACTATTAGGAGTGTTGAGACTAGCGTGGATCTCCAACTTCTTGATATGGTAGATTTTAATGTTATATTGGGAATGAATTGGCTATCACATTATCAAGATGTATTGGATTGTCATGCTAAAACGGTGACCTTAGCAATACCGGGGATACCTAAATTAAAGTGTAAAGGGTTTCTTGGCCATTCTACCAGCACGATTATCTTTTATATGAAGGCTCGTCGTATGGTCGAGAAGGGCTGTCTAGCATATTTGGCTCATACTCGTGATTCTAGTGCGGATGTTCCTCTTATGGATTCAGTCCCAGTTGTCCTTGAGTTTCCACATTTATTTCCTGCAGATTTACCGGGGATGCCACCCGACAGAGATATTGATTTCTGTATTGATTTGGCTCTGGGAACCCAGCCCATTTCTATTCCACCATACCGTATGGCCCCTCCGGAGTTGAAGGAATTAAAATAACAATTACAAGAATTGATTGATAAGGGCTTCATTAGACCTAGTGTCTGACCCTGGGGTGCGCCCGTGTATAGATTATTGGCAATTGAACAAGGTCACTATCAAGAACAAGTATCCGTTGCCGAGAATTGAGGACTTGTTCGATCAACTTCAGGGTGCCAAAGTGTTTTCAAAGATCGATTTGAGGTATGGTTATCGTCAGTTAAAGATTAGGGCATATGATGTCCCTAATGTAGATTGTTGGACTCGATATGGGCATTACAAATTCCTAGTGATGTCATTTGGGCTAACAAAAGCCCCAACAACATTTATGGATTTAGTGAACCGTGTAATCAAATGCTATTTGGATAATTTTGTGATTTTATTCATTGATGATATCTTGATTTACTCCAACAGTCGAGAGGAACATGAGCGAAATCTTCGAATTGTGCTTCAATCTTTGAAAAATAATCAGTTATATGCCAAATTCTCAAAATGTAAATTTTGGTTAGATTTACTTGCCTTTTGGGGGCATGTAGTACCGACTTAAGGCATAAAAGTGGATCCTAAGAAGATTGAGGCAGTTCAGAATTGGCCCAGACCTACTTCAGCTACAAAGATCTGGAGTTTCCTAGGGTTTGGCAGGTTATTATCGCCGGTTTGTGGAGGGGTTTTCA
This sequence comes from Nicotiana otophora, assembly GCA_000715115.1. Taxonomy (NCBI): domain Eukaryota; kingdom Viridiplantae; phylum Streptophyta; class Magnoliopsida; order Solanales; family Solanaceae; genus Nicotiana; species Nicotiana otophora. The sequence continues at coordinate 13,752 of AWOL01S0046035.1, forward strand.
TCCATAGCATCCCCACTGAACAAATTGACATAGAAGGGTGCCCCATTCAAATGGTCAGATGAGTGTGAGTTGAGCTTTCAGAAGCTCAAGACAACTTTGACTACGACACCAGTGTTGGTATTTCCCACACATGTAGGATCTTATATGGTGTATTGTGATGCATATTGTATCGGGCTAGGTGTAGTATTGATGCAAAATGGCAGGGTGATTGCCTATGCGTCGCGACAGTTGAAGGTTCATGAGAAAAATTATCCTGTTCATGACTTAGAATTGGTAGCCATTGTTCATGCACTAAAGCTTGGGAGGCATTACCTTTACGGTGTCTCGTGTGAGGTATTTACTGATCATCATAGCCTACAATATATGTTCAAACAGAAAGATCTCAATTTGAGGCAGAGAAGATGATTGGAGTTGTTGAAAGACTATGATATCACCATTTTGTATCACCCCGTAAAGGCCAATGTGGTATCCGATACTTTGAGTAGAAAGGTTGTGAGTATGGGAAGCCTTGCGTATATTCTGGTTGGTGAGAGGCCGTTAGCTGCAGATGTTCAGACTTTTGCCAATCAGTTCGTGAGGTTAGATATTTCAGAGCCCAGCCGGGTTCTAGCTTGCATAGCCGCTCGGTCTTCTTTATATGAGCATATCAGAGAGCGACAGTATGACGATCCTTATTTGCTTGTCCTTAATGATATGGTGTGGCACAGTGGTGCCAAATAGGTTGCTGTGGGGGAAGGTGGAGTTCTGCGGAGGCAGGGTCGTATTTGTGTGCCTAATGTGGATGGGCTTCGTTAGTTAATTCTTGGAGAGGCCCACAGTTCCCAGTATTCCATTCATTCAAGTGCCGCCAAAATGTATCAAGATTTGTGGCAACATTATTAGTGGAGGAGAATGAAGAATGATATAGTTGCATATATAGCTCAGTGTCTAAATTGTCAGAAAGTCAAGTACGAGCATCAGAGACCTGGTGGTTTGCTTTAGAAGTAAGAAATACCTGAGTGGAAGAGGGAGCGTATCATTATGGAATTTGTTGTTGGGCTTCCACGGACTTAGAGAAAGTTCGACGCAGTATGGGTCATTGTGGACAGGTTGACCAAGTCAGCATATTTCATTCCTTTAGCAATTACCTATTCTCCAGAGCGGTTAGCGGAGATTTTCATCCGCGAGATTGTACGCCTTCACGGTGTGCCCGTGTCTATCATTTCTTACCAAGGTACATAGTTCACCTCGCACTTCTGGAGGGTTGTACAATGTAAGTTGGGCACACGGGTTGAGTTGAGTGCAGCATTTCATCCTCAAACGTCGGCCAATCCGAGCGCACTATTCAGTTATTGGAAGATATGCTTCGCACTTGTGTTATAGACTTTGGAAGTTATTGGTAACAGTTCTTGCAACTTGCGGAGTTTGCCTATAATAACAGCTACCAGTCGAGCATTCAGATGGCTCCATATGAAGCATTATACGGGAGGCGATGTCGTTCTCCAGTTGGCTGGTTTAAACCAGGAGAAGCTCGGTTGTTGGGTACCAATTTGTTACAGGATGCCTTGGATAAGGTCAAGGTTATTCAAGATCAACTTTGCACAGCTCAGTCTAGGCAAAAGGGTTATGCCGACTGTAACGTTCGTGATGTTGCCTTCATGGTTAGAGAAAGAGTATTGCTCCGGGTTTCACCTATGAAGGGTGTAATGTGGTTCGAAAAGAAGGGCAAGTTGAGCCGTAGGTATATCAGACACTTTGAAATTCTTGAAAGGGTGGGTGAAGTATCCTACAAGCTTGCACTACCACCTATTTTATCAGCAACTCACCCGGTGTTCCATGTGTCTATGTTCCGAAAATATCATGGTGATCCGTCTTATGTGTTAGATTTTAGCTCAGTCCAATTGCACAAGGATTTGACGTATGAGGAGGAGTCGGTACCTATTCAAGCCCGGCGGATCCGACAGTTGAGCTCTGAGAGTTATCCATCCATTTGAGTACAATGGAGAGGTCAGCCGGTAGAAAGATATACCTGGGTGTCCGAGTCGGACATGCAGAGTAGATACCCACACCTTTTCACCAGCCCAGGTACCTTTTCTAATTTCATTCGAGGACGAACTTTTGTTTTAGAGATATAGAATGTGATTACTTGAAAGGTCATCTTTAAATTTAATAATTATTTGTGTGTTAAAAAACCTAAAATAGAACCATTCGACTTTTCTCGACTTGCGTGCACAGTCTGTATGTTTTTTCGGAAAGCGTTCATGTGAAAAATTGATAAACATGAGAAATAATGCTTTTAAAACTAAACTGAGTTGACTTTGCTCAACATGTTTAGCAAACAGACCCGGATCAGTGTTCTGACGGTCCCGGTGAATCCGTATCATGATTTGGGACTTGGACGTATGACCTGAAACAAATTTGGAAGTCACTAGCTTGAGTTATCGCCATTTGTTGAAAATTGAAAGTTTGAAAGCGTATAGATTTTAAAATTTGACCATAAATTGGTTTTTATTGATATCGGGGTCGGAATCCAGTTTTAAAAATTATCATAGGTTTGTTATGTTATTTATGACTTGTGTGCAAAATTTGAGGTCAATCGGACTTGATTTGATAGGTTTCGGCATCGAATGTAGAAGTTTAAAATTCTTAAGTACCTTAAGCTTGAATTGGGGTATGATTCGTAGTTTTAGAGTTGTTTGATGTGATTTGAGGTATTGACTAAGTTCGTATGATATTTTAGGACTTGTTGGTGTATTTGGTTGAGGTCCTGGGGGCTTCGGGTGAATTCCGGATGGTTAACGGATCAAAGTTTGAACTTAACAAAAATCTAAAATTTTGGCCTTCTGGGGTAATCGCACCTGCGGATTTTAGACCGCAGGTGTGAGCTCGTAGAAGCGAGCCTGGCCTCGCAGAAGCAGATAGTCTGCAGAAGCGGACTGGGCATCACAGAAGCGCGACTGTAGAAGCGGCACACGCATCGCAGAAGCAGAAAAAGGGAAGGGGCAGCCTCGTCGCAGAAGCGAGCCAGCCCGCAGAAGCGACCACAATCTCCGCAAAAGCGGAACCACAGATGCGGTTAATTGTACTTAGGTTCGAAAGCACTGGACAGATTACAAAAATAGAGGGTTCCGACATTTTTGTCATTTTGGACATTTCCAACACGGGTTGAGGCATTAATTTAGTGAGCGTTCATGGGAAAACTTTAGGTAAGCCACTTATGATCACTGTTAGTCAATAATATTGAATTATCATTGATTATTCCGACTAGATTACGTACTTTTGAGGTGAAATTCGAGGATTTGGGACTAGAGATTTGAGAATAAGATTTGGGAATTTGAAAGCGAGTTTATGTCGGAATTTAGTAAACTTTATATGGTTGGACTTGCGTTTGAATGGGCCTTCATAGTTTGTAAATTTTGTCGGATTCCGAGACGTGACGATTTTTGAGTTAAATTTCGGATTTTAATTGGAAAATTTAGTATTTTCATATAGAATTGATTTCTCTAATTCGTGTTGAGTATATTGAATTGTTTGTGACTATATTCGAGGCATTCAGACACCAATTCGTAAGGCAGAGATTTATTGGAATCTTGAGTTGGTTGCAAATCAAGGTAAGTGTCGTGCTTAACCTTGACTTGAGGGAGTAAGACTTATTTGTCTATTTGCTATGTGATTTAATGTGTGGGTACAACGTATATGTGAGGTTACGTGTAGTTATTTGTTGTGGTTGAGTAAAAGCATGCGTGTGGAATTTGTTTATTGTGAATAATTGACTATTTAATTAAGATATTCCTGCTTAAGATATCATTGTTTATTGGATCATTTTTCATGAGATTATTGCTAGTTTGATTATTGTTGAATATTTTGAAAGGTAAAGTCGGTATTCTGGTATTGAATTTATTGATAAGTATATATTCCCGCATTTAAATACTCTTCCGAATTTATATTATTATTTTTATGGTAAGGAAGAGTGTAAAAGCACGAAGGGTGATGTCGTGCCATTTTCAAAGAGTGTAAAAGCACGAAGGGTGATGCCGTGCCAGAAGAGAGTTAAAGCATTGTCATGACCCAAAATACAACTAGTCGTGATGACACATAACCCAACCCGCTAGGTAAGCCAGTTATCAACTATCCAATTCCAATGAAATTTAACAAGACAATTAAGTAAAAGAAAATATCTAAATATTATACATTCCCCAAGGACTCGTAGTATAAATCATGAGCTTCTAAGATTAGAATGTACAAAGATGGTATGAAATAAATACAACATATGTTCGTAATATACATAAACAGATCTTTATAAGTCTAAGGCTACCTTGAACAAGAGGCAACTACAACCGGAACGTGGGCACATCTTCAAATTCAGCTCTCGTCGATCTCAGCAACGTCAGCAGCCAAAATCTGCATGCAAGGTGCGGAAGTGTAGTATGAGTACAACCGACCCCATGTACTCAATAAGTAACATACCTAACCTTAGGTTGAAAGTAGTGACGAGCTGGAACAAAGGTCGGGTCCAACACCAATAACCAACAACAGTCCATAACAACGTAAAGCAAGTAATAAAAGAGGTAACTCAGAGATAAAATGCTCAACCTAATCATGATTTCTAAAAATAGTTGTCCCTTTCAAGTATATCAGTGAAAACACAAATCGTTTACCGAAGTCTCCAAAAATTATGAGTAAGTTTGAAAACAGTAATATTTCCAAAAATCCTTTCAACAATAAATAAGATGTTTCATTTTCTTACCAGATAGCGAGTGTAAAATGCATCACTATGCCCATATGCAAATATGTGTGAGAAGTAAAGTATGACGTGATACCGTACAACATGAGGAAGATACATCTCCATGCCTGTATGTCGTGTGTGCACGTCAATGTAATGTATTTCAGAGATGAACTCATGTACTCACACTCTCAGAGTACTCAATCTCACTATCTCACACTTTCCACTCATCATGCTCAATCACTCAGTACTATAGATGGCCAATCCGGCCCAGGGAAGATCCATCTCGGAGTATATAGATCAACTGACCATCAGTTAATCAATACTGAGTAGGGACAATCCAGCTCGTGGGGAAGATCCATCCCCAGGTATAAATGATTCGGACAAGATCCATGATCGCGCTCACTCGGGGTGTGTGCAGATTCCGGAGGGGCTCCCTCAGCCCAAGCTCTAAAATCCGCACGGACAACTCACGTGTTGTACGGACAACTTACGTGCTATAGTATCGATATCTCAAAATTAGGCCCTCGGCCTCACTCAATCATTAACCTCTCCAGTCTCTCGGGATCACAATGACATGAACTAGCCCACAATAATTATATGATGTATCAATAAATAACAACAGAGACTGAGATATGATATGCAATGAATAAATATGATTGAGTATGACATTGCAATGTAAGAAAATAACTCAACATCACTAATGACCTCATTGGGTCCCAACAGAATAAGCATGTAGCCTAGACATAGTTTCTAATACGAATCACAGCTCGATAACTCTAGTACATAGAGATTTCATGATTTCAGATAAATTAAGGTAACTACAGAGTACCACAGAAATAACGGAGTCACAGTTCACATAGTGTACGCCCACACGCCCGTCACCTAGCATGTGCGTCACCTCAACACCAAATATATAACACATATAGTCAGGGTTCATACCCTCGGCTCCAAGATTAGAGGAGTTACTTACCTCGAACAAGACGAATCTAATGCCGGGCAAGCTAAACAATACTCCGAAAATTCCATTCCGCATGTATCAACCTCCGAACGCCTTCATATTTCATAAATTCTATGCCAAATGATACGAAACTAGTCAAACAACGTGCAAATTAATCAAAAGATACTTCAATAATTGCAATTTAACAATTTATAAAAATTCCTAAATCCACTCGAAAAATCGACATTGGGGCCCACATTTCGAAAATCGACGAAACTCACAAAATCCGACAACCCATCCAATTACGAGTTCAACCATACTAATTTTACTCAAATATGACTCCGAATCGGTATTCAAAACTCGAAAATTCGTTTTATGAAATTATAAAAATTTCCTTCGATTTCTCTTGAAGATTCGATAATCATACATCAAAAATGAAGATTAATTCATGAAATATAATCAAAAAGAAGTCAAGAACACTTATCCCAAGTTGTGTGGAAACAATCCTCACCAAAATTGATCAAACCGAGCTCCAGAATCCGAAAATGGATAAAAATGTTGAACCCTCGAATATAAGGCATTCTGCCCAGCGTTTCCGCATTTACGGACACTAAGTCGCATCTGCGACCATTGCTTCTGCGTAACAAGCTCGCATCTGCGAGACAGCCTTGGCCAGTAGTGATCTCTTCAGCGATATCCAGGACCGCTTCTGCGGTCACACTTCTGTGCAGGTTCTTTCGCATCTGCGGTTCCTTCCGCTTATGCGATCAGTGTCACCGCTTATGCGATCAGTGTCACCGCTTTTGCGGTTGTGCTTCTAAGTGCAAAATTCCGTATCTTTGGCTCCTGCCCAACAATGCCCAGTCCTCTTCTGCGAAGGGCTGGTCGCTTCTGCGGGCTGCACCTATGGTTCTTCATGCGCAGGTGCGAAGACACCAGCAACAGAAATATTCCAGGATTTCCTTAAGTCTGAATTTAATCCGTTAATCATCCGAAACTCACCCGAAGCCCCCGGGACCTCAACTAAATATACCAACAAGTCCTAAAACATTATATGAACTTAGTTGAGGCCTGAAATTACATCAAACAATGCTAAAATTATGAATCACACCCCAATTCAAGCTTATTGCAACTAAGAATTTTCAACTTCTACATTCGATGTCGAAACCTATCAAATCAAGTCCTATTGACCTCAAATTTTGCACACAAGTCATAAACAATATAACAGACCTATTCAAATTTACAAAATCGTATTCTGACCCCGATATCAAAAAGTCAACTCCCGGTCAAACTTCCAAACTTAAATCTTCCCTTTTAGCCAATTCAAGCTTAATTTAACTACAGACTTTTAAATAATTTTTCGGACATACTCCTAAGTATAAGATCATCATACGGAGCTATTGGAATCATCAAAACTCTATTACGGGATCTTTTAAACATAGTCAACATCCAATCAACTATTTCAACTTAAGCTTTCATCTTGGAGACTAAGTGTATCAATTCATTTCAAAACCTCACCGGACCCGAATCAATTACTCAGACAAGTCATACAACAACTGTAAAGTATAAATTGAGTAGTAAATGGGGGAACGAGGCTGTAATACACAAAATGACCGACCGAGTCGTTACAAACACGAAGGGTGATGCCGTGCGAGAAGAGAGTTAAAGTACGAAAGGTGATGCCGTGCCAATCTTATTATTTATTTACATATTTATGAGATGAATGAGAGTAAAAGTACGAAGGGTGGTGCCGTGTTATTTTTATATTATCAGCTGCTCATTTTATTGTTAATGAATTAATTGGCTGCTACGTGACACTTCTCCTGCTGAAATTTCTATATCATCCCCATTCACATGTTCCCTCCCAAATTTATAAATTATTAATTATTGTGTTATTGTTGCTTCGTATTTGTATATGCTTGTACAAGTTGTTTACGTACGTGTCTTATCATATCCTCGTCACTACTTCGTCGAGGTTAGGGTCGACACTTATGGAGTACATGGTGTCGGTTGTACTCATACTACACTCTGCACTTATGGTGCAGATTTTGGAGTTGGTCCCAGCGGCGTACCATAGACTTGCTCAGATTCAACTACCCAGGGGAGACTTGAGGTATAACTGCACAGTGTCCACAGTTTTGAAGTCCCCTTCTATCTTATCTTAGTTGTGTATTATCTTTCAAAAAACTTGAATTTTATTCAAACCTTTATTTTTATTATTCTAGTAGCTCGTGCTCTTGTGACACAAGATTCAGGGATGTATTTTGATGATTTGGTAGTTATGGTCTTCCGCACTCTATTTCAGTAATTGAATTTCATTTAATTTAATTTGTTTAGAAATGCTTAAGATTATTCTAATGTTGGCTTGCCTAGCAAGTAAAATATTAGGCGCCATCACGATCCCGAAGGTGGAAATTTCGGATCGTGAAAAGACCCCAATACATTGGTCGCTGTAGTTTCCAGCTTACTTGGCAACTACAAGAACAAGATCAGTTCTTGTTGTATTGACTCAAACTAAATCTATTTATGTACTAACTAAGATCCCAAAGTTGGATGAGGTATATATTCTTATGATACGCGCTTCGCGCGTGTACATCTCAATAAGTAAGAATTTTAAAATATTATATAAATAATATATTTAAATATTATGTTTGAATGATAAAATAAAAGTTAATATTCTCTGAAATAATGAATCTTCATACAAGTTCTCAATCATCAGTCAATATACTCAACTTAAAATTTGTTTTATTTTTATAATTCAATCACTTTAAATTCATAATTTATCATGCTTTTGTTTTTTCAATTTCAGCAATCACATATAATCCTTGAAAAATTTAAGAGTTTTTGTTTTTTGAAAACTTATTCACAAGTTCACCTGAGAATGCTAAAAAGAGATTAGCAAACTGATAGGAGATAATATATATATA
>AWOL01S0046039.1:10978-24934 GCA_000715115.1 Nicotiana otophora
AGGGGGGGGGAGGGGGTTGGTCGTTCCTTCAGCGTGAATGCGAAGGCTAGATGGGAGTGATCATCGCGAACGCGAGCTGGGCCTCGCAATTGCAAAGGCTTGGCAGCCAGTACCCTTCGCGAACGTGACAGTGCTCTTGCGAACGCGATGAACACTGTCGCCGAGCACTTAACAGAATCCAACATGTGATTTTTGCCAAAAAACTCATTTTTTCTCAAAACCCAAACGGTAAAGAGAGGCGATGTTTCAAGAGTCATTACTTCCCCAAATTCTTGGTAAGTGATTCTAAACCATTTTCTTTCAATTACCCATTACAGTTCTTGAATTTGCAACCTAAAATCTAGAGTTTTCATGGTAGAATTAGGGGTTAGGGTAGAAAATAGGGATTTCGGAAATTTAGGGATTTAGACCTCAATTTGAGGTTGGATTCCAAAACTAATTACATATTCGGGCTGGGGGTGAATGGGTAAAAGGATTTTGGTCCGAACCTAGGGTTTTGACCAAGCGCGCCCGGGGTTGATTTTTCGACTTTTTGGAGGAAAATTTGGGAAATTTAATTTATGCAATATAATTGATTCCTTTGGCAATATTTGATATTACTGAGTCATTTTTGAAAGATCCGAGTGGTTTGGAGGTGAATTCCAAAGGAAAAGCTATGATTGAGAATTAAGTGGACTTTAGAGCGAGGTAAGTGTTGTGTCTAACCCTGACTTGAGGGAATTAGGAACCTTAGATTATTTGCTAAGTGAAATTCATGTGAGTGGCTCATATGTGAGGTGACGAGTACCTATGTGCCACCAATTTACTTGTTTTTCCATGTTTCTTTATTTTTCTGATATTCTCTCATTCCTATGCTAAATTGCTACGTGTTATACTAGTGTTGTTCAAATTATCGTTCTTATCATGTTTACAGAATTTTCTGGTGGTAATTCAGTTTTTATTTCAAAGTTAAGATTGATATTATGGAACCAAATGTTGAAGTAAGGTTTGTACTTGTTATTCTCTCTCCCTGTTGTTATTTATGCATTGCATTATGGTAAGGGAGTGTGTTAATGCACGAAGGGTGATGCCGTACCGTATTGTGAGTATTAATGCACGAAGGGTGATGTCGTGCCGTATTGTGAGTATTAATGCACGAAAGGTGATGTTGTGCCATATTGTGAGTGTTAATGCACGAAGGGTGATACCGTGCCATACTGTGAGTGTTAATGCACGAAGGGTTATGTCGTGCCATGATATGAGAGTAAAAGCACGAAGGATGATGCCGTGCCGTTTCTATTAATTTTATGGTGAGATTGAGAGTAAAAGCACGAAGGGTGATGTCGTGCATTCTTCTTTATTGTATTCATTATTCCTATTGATTCATGGTATATTGACTGCTTCGGTGATCATTCTGTTGTAGTTCTTTATCTTGTATTCCCCTCCGTATGTCTCCCCTCCCGACATTTTCTGTTTAGTTCTTCATTCCTGTTATTTGCGTATACATTGTTAAATTGTACAGGTTGATTGTAGGTGCCTTGCCTTAGCCTCGTCACTACTTCATCGAGGTTAGGCTCGACACTTACCAGTACATGGGGTCAGTTGTACTGATGCTGCAATCTGCACTTTCTGTGCAGATTTTGATACCGGCTCAAGTTGATCGAGATTTGCTATTGGTCCGTTTTTCGGAGACTCGAGGTAGATCTGTCGGCGTTCACAGACCTTGAAGTCCTCGTCTATCTTTTAATGTCCTACTGCTTTCTTTAATTCAGACAGTTGTATTTCTTTCAGACTATTACTTGTAGTAAGTTCTAGAATGCTCGTGAATTGTGACTCCAAATCCGGGTGGTAGTAGTTAATACAGATTTATGATATTCCGCACTTGTTATATTTCATCGTAGTTAATTATTGTTAATTACTGAACGAAAATAAGGAATTGGTAAATAATTCTCTAACGTTAGCTTGCCTACTAAGTGAAATGTTAAGCGCCACCACGGTCCCGTCGGTGGAAAATTTTGGGTCGTGACAGGGACCCATGAGATTGTGTCGCTGTTAAATTAATTATTTGCAAAAGTATACATTTCACCCTCAGTCATATTCGTCCATTGTGAGGATATTTATGTTATCGATCTACGTACCACAGCAGGCCATATTGGCTTTATATATGTTACTATTAAATGGATCGGGGCTGCCCTCCTGCAATAGGCCAGAATGGCTTTATATAGTACTATTTTATAGATTGGGGTTGCCCGCCTGCAGCATGCCTTATAGGCTTTGATGTTATACGGATTAGGACTGCCCGCCTGCAGTAGGCCATATAGGCTTTATATCACGCTTGGGTGAAGGAGCCCCTCCGGAGTCTGTACACACCCCTTGTCACACCCCTTTTTGTACCTCACTAACCCCTTTAAAAAGAGATAAGAGTGGTTTTAAAGCTCGAAAGGATTTTCAAAATTGAAAGTGACAAAAGCATTTGTTTAAAAAGGATTTTCTCAGAGTCGTCACTTGGCATATAATCTCGGTGTGCCAAGTCACCATTTAAAACTAATTTTCCTTTAAAAACACATTTTGACTCTTACACCAGTTTGCACCAGAAATTTAGGTAAGGGGGTTCATTTGACTCGGGGAGAAGGTGTTAGGCATTCCCGAGTCCCGTAGCTAATACGGTTGCGTACATGATCAAGTTGGCTTTTAAGAATACTTAAATTGAGGTAAAAACACGCAGATGAAGAAAATAAACACAGAAATAGTCTGAGGTTGTCCCCCACCTAATAAAATAAAAATAAAAATAAAAGTACTAAAAGTTCTATACTACGCTAGGCTAATGCTCCATCGATAATGCCTCGGCCTCATACCCCGAATAAAATATATACAAAATCTATGGGGTATCCCCCTCAATGAAATAATAGTAATAACTACGAGAACAACCTTTCACCTTTGAAGCCAAAAATACAAAGAAACGTCCTAAAAGTTGCCTACCTGGGTGTTGACGGCCTAGCATGCTCCTAGCGATCAAACTAGTATAACAAAATAAAGAACTGGCAAAAATAATCCAAATCTCAAATTGTTATAATCTTTCAGTCCTCCGCCATGACAATTTGCCTTAAGAAGTTCAAGCGTGTTTCTGCTCTTTAAATCACGCAACCACCCATGGCCTATTTTTCAATTAAATGACAAAATCCAACAAATCACCAATGTGAAACTATCAGCGAACTATCCTATTCTTCTTCCTCTTAATCAAGTTAAATGAATGATATGCTAATGATCCAACAATAACCTTTAAAGCTAATAAAAAAGAATATGAAGACAATATGAGTGACAACTAAATGAATACATTGATAATCTCAAACAGATGACTTCATTTCATTTAAAAGTTAATAAACAAAATTTTAAGAAAAGACAAGAGTAAGAATCTGACCTTCAAAATGGGTTTGAACTTTGATTGCTTGACAACTTTGAAGCGTAAAAATGACGGACCATGGACAGGAACTCGAATCGGCACCGGAAAACTCGAATGACAACCCAGAATCTTCAAATCCGAAAATGATGACGGAGACGAAATGGTTCTCCATTTTTTGGGAGCTGCTGCGGCGTAGGATTTTTAAATTGTTGCTCCCTAATATCCCCTCCTCTGTTTCTTTGTTTCAAACCCATGTTTTCTCAGTTCTCCTTTATTTTAATATCTTGAACTTGAACTGATTCTTCAATGAGATTCTTTCCTCAAATCTTTACAAGTTTCTTTCAAAAGGCACCCCCAAATCACTAGAATGGAAAGAGGAAGGGAAAAGAAAGCCCTAATTTGAAGAGGAATGTGTTTAACGGGTATAATTGAAAAAGAAGGAAGAAACAATAAAACAAATGGGGGAATGGAAAAGGAAAAATTGCTGGAAGGGTCCGAGGGGGATTTGGACTGGGGGTATGCGGCTGGTGCTAGGGTCTCAGAATTAGGTTTTTAATTTGATTTTTTTATATATGTGTAAGAATTAACATGGGCCATTAGATTAAAAAAAATGAATGGGTAGGATTGAAAGGGGTGTTGGGTGGGTCAGCAGGCCTAGTGGGCTAATGGAACGGGGCTGGCCGATTTTGGGCCTCTTTTGTCTCAAAGCAAGATAAAATAATGAGGAAACTACCCCGTATAGCCCCTTAAAATTTTAATAGCACATATTTTTCCCGTGGATCCAAAATGTCCCTCCGGACCAAACACATTACATCTAATGACCCATAATCCATAATACACTGACCCGCCTCTTAACTCATTTTCCTATTGCACTCGGCTCTTAATGCACTGACCCGCCTCTCGAAATACCATTTCTTCTCAAACACATCTTCTCCATATTTACTCTTGCTCTTAATGTAAGTCAAAATTTTAGTAGGTTTTCCGATTTTTATTCATAGTCGACTCTATAATGGAGGAAAATAAGTCTTTGAAGAAAAATAGGAAGTTGAGGGCATCTCCACATTCTATGAAATTAGCTGATAAATTAGTGAAATATAACCCTAGTTTTATTAGGAATGATGATAACGATTTTGAAGATTTACCAGAATTTGGGTGCGATTTGGGGCATGCAACCCCTCAATCTGTTGAAGCAATGCAAAATACCCCTATTGAAGGAATGCAAAGTACCCCTGTTGATAGAAGGACTCGTTCACATAGCGGGACTCTCAGCGATAGAGTAACGAGGTCACAAACTACTCAGCGAGTAGTTATTAAAAAAGGCACAAGTTCAAAAAGAAATATCAAAATGGTAGGAAAGGATGTTGTGAATGATAGGGATAAAGGTTCTAAAAGGAAGGCTAAAACGGATGGGGATGATGTTCCATTAAAAAAGAGAAAAGTTCATGTTGATAAAAAATATTCTAGCTCATCTGATTTGAAGGTATTTTCTAATGATATAACTCTGACCTATGTGCGCTTAATTTATTTTAGTATGTAGAAAATTTATCCAATATAGTAGTTATGTTCTAGATTTGGATATAAATTGTATCATTCTTTTTCATATTGCATATAATTTGTATCAAGTCAATAAGTAATGTGCAATTTGTATATAAAGTATATCATCTATCCACATAGTGTATAAGTAATGTTTAAAGTGTGTATTTGTAATTGTTATGAAGCTTATATATATTTATATTTTTGTGTTGTCTGCAGCTTTAGGGTTACTATGTTCCTTTGGGTGATTATTATAGTACTCGTATCAGTGTGCATATAAACTGCAGTATAGTGAAACATTTAAAAGATACTTTGGATGATCATTAGATTAAGATGTTTAGAAGAACATGTTTTGGTTATTTTGTGGACTTGCCCGAATTTTTTATACAGAATCAACTTATCCATTCACTATTGCTTAGGAAAGTGGTGTCACCTAAAGATGATGAGTTATAAATTAAAGTGAATAGCACCAAGTTGCACTTTGGAATTGTAGAGTTTTGTATTATCACACGTTTAAAGTGTAATGGTGATCCCAATAAAGATTATGAATCTGTCAAGTCGAGTGGGTTGATGGAATTGTACTTTCCAAACATGTCTAAAGTGTCTAAGAAATATTTAAGCGACTGTTTCTTAAAAAAGATATGAAAATCTGATGAGTACGCATTAGATTGCAGTATTGTTTTTCATTAACAGTTTTCTATTTTCTATTACGAATGATGATTTGATATCAAAGAATGATTTTCTGTTGTTTGAATCTGGTAATTTTGAGACTTTCCCTTGGGAAAAAGTGGTTTTTAATGCTACGTTGAAGTCAATGAAGGATAAGATTCGTAGGAGGAGAGAGATGTACCGATATGGTGGTTTGCCTTTGGCATTCCAGTATTGGTTTTATGAATGCTGCCCTTATACTCACAAGAATATCACTTTCCAGATTGGAGATCTTTTGCCACGCATACTAAACTGGACTGTAAAGAAGAAGGTGGCCTTCAAGAGGTTGAGGAAAGAATTTTTTCTTTTAAGGCAAGAGCGGGTAAAAAATATTTTTGTTTAGTTTACAATATTTTGTAGCAATACATATGAATCTACTTTTGATACATAAATTATTCATTTCTGATACATAAATTATATATTTCTAATACATAATATTAATTAACTGTATGATGTATAGTTTCTACAAGTAATATATTGGTTGTCTTTTATTTTTTAAAAATTTCATGATTGCTAAGTTTTTTTTATTTGTAGATGGTGTTTGGTAACATTGCCCCAACAAATGTTGAACAAACAAAGCTTGAATTGCATGATTTTGTCCCTATGTATGAAGATCAAAATGCTGAAGTTAATCGAAGAGATGATGTTGATGATTTCAACACTCGACCTAAAAAAAACAATGCTAAAAAGCACCTCAAAAATAAGGTGGAATCACAACCTATCAACAATAAGAATACGGATCAACAACCCAGTAACTTGAGTTCAAGCGAGAATGAGCTGAAACTTCTGAGAAGTGAAATCAATATGGTACAGTTCTATTTTGGCTTTGAGTAGTTCTGACAACTTAATTGATATTCGGTTTCACCTTTTCTTTTATAGGTAAACGATAAGGTTTCATTTTTGGAGAAGTTAATGATTTCCTCATTTGAAAAGGTTTTTAAAGCTCTAGGTGAACATGATGCTTCAAAGGTATTCTCATGACTATGCTTATTTGTTATTTTTACCTGTTACCGTAATTTTTACAACTTTTTGTATATTTTTTCTGAACAGGGTAATAGAAAAGAAGACGACCATCATGATAGTCATGGCCATTATGATACTAGTGATCTTCATAAAGATTATTTTAGCGATAAGGAAGTTGTAGAGAATAATTTTGGTAGTGAGGAAGTTATGGAGAGAAATATTGGCTATTAGGAAGTTATAAAGAAAAATATTGGCACTGAGGTAAGTCTAGAGCAAACTGTTAATTTTATGGATGGTGTGGTGAAGGATTCTATAAAAGCTGGTAAAAGTTGTGAAGGAGTTGGTAATGACGAAGCCTTGATTGAGGATGCCGAGTCTAAAATCGCTGCAATCACCTAGAAGTTTTGTGATAAGTTGTTGGTGGAGGATTCTGTACAAGTTGTTGGTAAAAAACAGTTGTGAGGAAGTTGGCGAGGACAATGTTTGGACTAGTGATACTGAGGCTCAAATACCTGCAATCACCCAAAAGTATTTCAATCAAAATATTGTACATGGTTATTGTTTAGGAGTGGATACAAATATTGCTACTACGAAGGAAGATCGTATAGTTGTTGTTGATCATGACACACCTGAAATGATCCTAGAGAAAGGAAACTAGCAGGGGTCATGAAGTCACCATTCATGAACAAATTTGACTCTGGTGGCACCATCCAAGTTGCTCAAGATAAGCCAACTAAGTCAAAGAAGCCCATCTTGACAAATAAGCCCATCTTCACTATAAAGTATCTTTTTCAGGGAAATGTTGACAATCCTGTTGATTTCAGAATATTATGTAAGGGGAACACTTTCATCAATAGAGGCTTAAGGATTAATGCACTGTAAGTTTTATGTTTCAGTTTTGTTTTTTGTGTTTTGTGTTATGAACCATATCTTTTTATCGTGATTCATCAGAGACAATGTTTATACATAGATTAGCAATAAGATAAATAAAATCTTTGAATTTGGCGTTGATGATATTGGAGAAAAAAAAAATGTTTCTTCACACTTGCATATCTCGGCCTACCCTTGTGTGATTTAATAAGTCAACGTTATAATGGTTCTTCATATTTTCAGCATATTGATATTAATTTATTAGCATACATGGCATTTCTTTTTCTTTTATCCATGTTGTAATTATATATAGATTATATCTGTAATAAAATAAGAAATGGGACTCGGTAACCCTTGGATAGTAGGCGGAAGAAAGGATTAGAACAATAATGGCAATAGAAAATATAGTATCAACTTGAAAGAGTATCTTTTTATGTATATTTGCAGTATCTTCTGTAAAATGCATAATCAGTTTATACATAAAATATATATTTTACTTTTCTTATACTGTAATTTTCTAACAATGTGTGTTTATTCTTCATATTTCAGCATATTGATGTTATTTTTTACTATTTGAGAAAGAAAGGGAAGTACAATGTTGATGTTCCAGTAAGATTCACAACTACCTACTGTTGGTTTAACTGCTTGATTTCGAATTTATACAAGAAGTTTTTCGAGAAAAAGAGAGACATGAATTTGATTACTGAAATAGATCCAATTGCTGAGTATATACTTGGGTATTTTTTAAGATGTAATGTTCCTTGGTGTACTGTTGATGAAGTCCTTTTCTCTATAAATCTGTCTGATAAGTGGCATTGGATATTGGCGAGTCTGTCATTCAAAGATCTGCGCATTTATATATATATGATTCCATGAGTGGCACGGGGCAGAATAGTGCAGTTCAGAGATCAATTGAGCCATACTTAGTGTTGCTCTCATATTTCCTTCATCGTATTGGTTTTTGGGACATAAAGAAAATTCCTATGGGAATCCCCACCATTGATCCTTTTGAGATTCATGTCATTGATGGGTTGCCAACGCAAGATAACACGTAAATTATTATTGAATATTTCTGATTATTATTCATTTTTTCTACATAAATTCCTATTTGGATATTATACTAACTTATTCGTTTATGTGCGATCTTGTATGTAGTGACTGTGGTGTTTTTGTTGCTGCATTTGCTGAGTACATCTTTTAAGGCAGCAGTATTCCTGAAGCTATTGATATTGATGGGATACAGAACCGATATAGTATATTGCTATGGGATTATAGAGTGAGGAAACAAAGAGCACATGCACTTAGTGATGACGAATCTACTGGTAGATTGAAGGATCTGGCCAAAAAGGATAACAAAAAAAAGGGCAAGTCGCATTCCGTTGTTGATGACAAGGATTTGAAGGATAACAAGAAAAAGGCCAAGTCGCATTCCGTTGTTGATGACAAGGCTTTGAAAGATAACAAGAAAAAGGGCAAGACGCGTGTCGTTGGTGATGGCGAGACTTTGAAGGATATCAAGAAAAAAAGGTAAGTTGAAGGGCAAGAAAAAGTAGTTTGGGATAGTTTAGCAGAAAGTTCGCATGTAGTTTTAAGATGAAGTGGTTTGGTTATGATATTATCTTATGATTGGAT
Organism: Nicotiana otophora; assembly: GCA_000715115.1. Taxonomy (NCBI): domain Eukaryota; kingdom Viridiplantae; phylum Streptophyta; class Magnoliopsida; order Solanales; family Solanaceae; genus Nicotiana; species Nicotiana otophora. The sequence goes on from AWOL01S0046039.1 coordinate 20,064, forward strand.
ACAACTGCATATTTATATCACGTTTTATGCTTTTTGTTTGGGATGTTTTTGAACAATATGTTTGAAATTCTAATGTTGAATATTACTTTTAATTGCGACTTGTTTGTTTTCAATTAATAGTGAAATTATGTAAGTTTCAGGTTTTGTGTAGTTTTGACTTTTCTACAGTTTTAGTTTTGGAATTTATACAGGTAATTTGTTTCGACAGGTTTTGCAAATTTAGCTGGTGTTGCTAAGTTGTTATAGGAAGTTTTATGAATGAAGTTTGGGGGGCAGCTAAACTGTATATAAATTGTATATCGACAGTCTATTTTGTATAATTTTGTATAGTAACAGTCCTTTTGTATATGTTTTGTATAGTGACATCTATTTTTGTATAGTTTTTTATAGTGATATCTATTCTGTATATTTTTTGTATAGTCACAGTCTATTGTATGTAAATTGTATATACAGTAGTGGCGGTCTTTTTATTTTTGTATAGATATACAAGTTCTATTTTGTATATTTTTTGTATAGTCACAGTCTATTGTATGTAAATTGTATATACAGTAGTGGCGGTCTTTTTATTTTTGTATAGATATACAAGTTCTATTTTGTATATTTTTTGTATAGTGACAGTTTTTTTGTATAGTTTTTGTATAGTGACATCTATTTTTGTATATTTTTTGTATAGGAATAAAATATTATATATAAATTGTATAGTTACAGTCTTATATATATATATATATATATATATATATATTTATAAATATACAAGTTCTATTTTGTATTTTTTGTATAGTGACAGTCTTTATTGTATATATTTTGTATAGTGACATCTATTTTGTATATTCTTTGTATATCCACAGTTTATTTTTTTATTTTTTGTATAGGAATAAAATATTATATATAAATTGTATAGTTACAGTCTATTTTGTATATATTTTTGTAAAGTGATATTCTTTTTTGTATATATTTTGTATTTTGTTATCTATTTTGTATATCTTTTTTGTATAGTGACATCCATAATAGTATTTGGAATAAAACTTTTACCAATACTTTCATTACGACAAAAAGTAGCATCTTTATTCATACATCAAAGAGAATCTGATTGCAAATCTCATTATTTTTTCAATATTCTAATTGTAACATTCACAAGGAAAAATGTTACAAAATACTAAATCATTGATGAGCATCTACTAGTTGTCTTAAGCATTCCTGCATGTTCTTCTGTTGTGTCCTTATTTTTCACACAGTCCACTAGTAATTGTTTTAGTATACAGATATTCATAAAGTCTCTTGCGTCGCGACTTCGTCGGTCTTCCTGATTTGCCCTTCACTATCGGTGGTAGGACCACATTATCTAACACCTTTGTTGGAAGGTCCCATGTAGTTTCATCTAGAAGTGGATTAACTGGCACTTCACATGTCTTCTTGAAGTATTTGTTGGTGTAATAGGCAAAACTATATTTGGGTGCTTCTATGTGTGTGTAGTCCAATACTGCCATAGCATGTGGACAAGGAATCTCATCCACTTGAAATCGTTTACATGAGCATTATCTTTTTTGCAAGCAAACTATGTTCCGCCTTTGTTCAGCATCCATTATTAAATATACATAATCGGTTGAAGGCCTCACCTAAATTTAAATAGATATCATTAGTAAAATAAGGATATGACAAGTATTAATGTATTTTTGTCAAAGTATGTTATTCAGGTGTATGAAGTAAGATATGATAAAAGAATATTTACCGTCATCTTTTGCAATAAATGGTTATTTCCTTCAGTACTTCGCTATATTGTTTTCCTAAGCCAGTAAATATACTCATTGCAGTCATTCTATTTGTATTATTCCATTCCATAACCAAATTTATCATGTCATCTAGCAAACTCGTGATTGGTAGCTCTCTTGCCTCTCTCTTTCTTGCATTGAGTGACTCGGCAATATATGAAGTCATGACCATGGATATATTAACAGTGGAATGCGATATGGACCACTTTTCATAACCAACTTGGAACAGTTAACCCCTTACCCTCTTATCAATGTTGTCCATATCTTTCATGAGGCGATTACAATCTTCAATTTTGTATGCTCTGGACATTGCAAAAAATACTTCCCTCATCCGGTCATGGTTCTTCTTGAGCTGCTTCTTTATGTTATTCCAAAGATGAAAGATGCATACACAATGAGATACCTCTGGATACACAATTGAAGCACCCCTCAATATGTTTGCATGACGATCGGATACGATGCACATCCTTTCCCTTTCCCCAAAAGCCTGTCTAAACATTTCAAAAAACCATTCCCAGGAAGCATCATTTTCAGAATCGACAACAACATATGCTAGTGGAAATATTTTACCTGGTTAAGCAAATAAGAAAACATCTACATGTTATTTTTGTTATACACGTATAAGAACTATCTATACCATATATAATTATTATACGAGTCTGCGACATATTCACCTGCCGCATCTTGTGCGCTAGCTGTTAACATTGTTCCCTCGTGTGATGATTTGAGGAATGTCCCGTCAACCACTACAATAGGGTAGCAATATTTCCATCCTATGATTGATGCATTTAGTGCGACAAAAACATACCTGAAGCGAATGTCCTTTGATTTATGTAACATTGTGACAGAACCAGAATTTGTCATATTTATCATATACAAGTGACCCGACAGTTAACTATAAGATTCGCGTGGTATCCCTCTTAGCAGTTCAAGCGCCTTTGCTTTTGTTCTATAAGCTTTTACGTAACTCATATTAATCCCATATTGTTGTTTCATGTCGCTCATGATGTCTACCGGAGTGTATATTGTTTTTGGATTGGCATATTTGTTGAAAATCATTTTTGCAATGGCTGACGAAGTAGCATGACGTTGTGAAAACAGTCTACTCGTCTCTGGGCAAGTGTGAACTGTGATGATCCAAAAGGTCATCTTATGTTTTAGAACTCGAATCTGTGCTCTTAAGCCTTAAAATTTTATTTTTACCCTCCTCGATTTGCGTGTGCAGTCTGGACATGTTTCCGAAAAACTTTTATGTTGAAAATTGATGAAAATAAGGATTTACGTCTTAAAAGTTGATTTTAGTTGACTTCGATCAATATTTTTGGTAAACGGGCCCGTATCCGTATTTTGACAATCTCGGTGGGTCTGTATCGAATTATGGGACCTGGGCGTATGCCCGAAATCGAATTCGGAGGTCCCTAACTTGAGTTATGAATTTTTGAAAAAATTTAAATGTCTGAAAATTATTTGTTTTTAAGAATTGATTGATATTTGGAATTGCTAGTACCGCATCCGTATTTTGGTTTTGGAACCCGATACAGGTGTATTATGATATTTAAGACTTATCTGTGAAATTTGGTGAGAAACGGAGTTGATTTGACGTGATTTAGACATCCAGTTGAAAAAATAGAAATTTTAAAGTGTTCTTGAGAATTTCATTTGATTTGATGCTAAATTCGTAGTTTTAGGTATTATTTTGACGATTTTATTGTGCGAGCAGGTCCGTATGATGTTTTTAGACTTGTGTGCATGCTTGGTTTGGAGCCCCGAGGGCTCGGGTGAGTTTCGGATAGACCACGAGATGTTTTGGACTTGGGAAAAATCTGGTTTTCTGCAGATTCTGGTGTCTGGCATATCCTTCTCCGTGTTCGCGAAGGCCCTCTCGCGAACGCGAAGAGTAAACTGGTGAGGCTGAGACTTATTCTTCGCGAACGCGAAGGCTTGGTCGCGAACATGAAGTGATGGGGGATTTACCCTTCGCGAACGCGCCCGGCTCATCGCGAACGCGAAGCACTTAGGGACCTGGGGGGTGGGGGTGGTCGTTCCTTCATCGCGAAAGCGAGCAGGGTCTCGCGAACATGAAGGCTTGGCATCCAGTACCCTTCGTGAACGCGATAGTGTCCTCGCGAACGCGATGCACACTGTCGTCCAGTGCATAAAACAGAATCAAACACGGGTTTAAGCCACTTCTTCAACATTTTTCAAGAACCAAACGGGTAGAGGCAATTGTTTAGAGTTATTTTCTTCCCCAAAGTATTGGTAAGTGATTCTAAACCATTTTCTTCCAATTACCCATTACATTTCTTGAATTATCAACCTAAAATCTAGAGTTTTCATGGTAGAATTAGGGGTTAGGGTAGAAACTAGGAATTTCAGAAATTTGGGGATTTAGTCCTCAATTTGAGGTCGCATTCCAAAACTAATTACATATTCGGGCTCGTGGGTGAATGGGTAAATGGATTTTGGTCCGAACCTCGGGTTTCGAACAAGCGGGCCCGGGGTCGAATTTTTGACCTTTTGGAGGAAAAATTGGAAAATTTAATTTATGCAATATAATTGATTTCGTTAGCAATATTTGATATTATTGAGTTATATTTGAATAGATACGAGTGGTTTGGAGGTGAATTCCAAAGACAAAGCTATGATTGAGAATTAAGTGGCCTTCAGAGCGAGGTAAGTGTTGTGTCTAACCCTAACCTGAGGGAATTAGGTACCTTAGATTACTTGCTAAGTGAAATCCATGTGAGCAGTGTATATGTGAGGTGACGAGTACTTATGCGCTGCCAATTTACCTTTGTTCCATATTTCTCTATTTTNCGAACAAGCGGGCCCGGGGTCGAATTTTTGACCTTTTGGAGGAAAAATTGGAAAATTTAATTTATGCAATATAATTGATTTCGTTAGCAATATTTGATATTATTGAGTTATATTTGAATAGATACGAGTGGTTTGGAGGTGAATTCCAAAGACAAAGCTATGATTGAGAATTAAGTGGCCTTCAGAGCGAGGTAAGTGTTGTGTCTAACCCTAACCTGAGGGAATTAGGAACCTTAGATTACTTGCTAAGTGAAATCCATGTGAGCAGTGTATATGTGAGGTGAC